>MU217868.1:53002-64032 GCA_018584345.1 Thuja plicata | reverse complement strand
TATAGTTTAACTCTGGTCCATGTAGACTCTTACTGATATAATAGATTGCATTTTCAAGGTTTTTAGTCTTTTGTCCTAAGACAACACCTACGACATAGTTTGAAGCATCTGTATGTATGTGAAATGGCAAAGTCTAGTCAGGACCCCTAAGTACTGGTGCAGTTGTCAAAAGTGACTTGAGCTGTAGGAAGGATTCATCACATTCTTTTGTCCAAGAAACTTTAGCTTCTTTGGTAAGTAAGTTGTACAGAGGACTAGCTATTTGACTAAAGTTCTGGATAAACCTCCTATAATAGCCAGTGTGACCTAGGAAAGATCTGACATCTTTTTGCTTAGTAGGAATAGGGAGTGTGAGAATTACCTCTATCTTTGCAGGGTCTACCTGGATTCCAGCTTCAAAGATAAAATGTCCCGACACCACTCCTTCCTGCATCATCAGAAAGTAATTTTCACTGTTGAGAGACAAGTTATGTTCCTCACATCTGATTAGTACTTTCTCCAAGTACTTCAGAGCTTCCTCAAATGTGACACCAAATGTAGTGAAGTCGTCCATGTAGATTTCTATGCAATCATGTGATATATCAGCAAAGATGCTGATCACAGCTCTCTGAAAGGTAGCAGGTGCATTGCATAATCCAAATGGTAATACTGAATAGGCATATGTGCCCCAAGGGCATGTGAACGTGGTCTTTTCTTGATCTTCGAGGGTAATTATTATCTGATTGTAACCACTGTATCCATCCAGAAAGGAAAAATATTTCTTTCTAGCCAAATTATCCAAGACCTGGTCAATAAAAGGTAAAGGAAAGTGGTCCCTGTTTGTAGCATTATTTAATTCCCTGTAATCCACACATATCCGCCACTTATCTCCTTTCTTAGGTACAATGACCAATGGTGATACCCACTTGCTATCAGAGATTGGATAGATGAATCCAACATCCAACAACTTCTGCAACTCAATTTTAACTATTTCTCTTAGTGTTGGATTTATTCTCCTCTGTGGTTGATGAAGTGGCAAGCTTCCATCATTGATGTAGATTATATGGGTGTAGAGTTTAGGGTTTAGTCCCTCCATATCCCCATAATCCCATGCAAATATTTTCTCATGCTGACTGAGGAGCTTGGTTAACAGTGCTAACTGTGGTTGGGACAACTTGTTGTTTACATGGAGGTTATGACCAAGAGAAAGTTCCACTGTTGTTGTGAGCTCTACCATTTATACCTTGGGCACTAGACTTGTAGCTATTTCTTTTGGTAGTAATTGATCAATGATTTCAGGGTTTGCTTGAAACATACAGTCCTCATAGGTACATAGCTGTAAAACAGAACTCTCTGAAACATCTTTAGCCACAATACATTCATTAGTAAGAATTCTCTGTATCACATCATCTTCCTCTTGCATCTTAAAAAAATATTTCCTATGCAACATCATGAGCTAGGCTATTGAATTCAGCTCTTCCTCCTCATCCCCTAAGTTTGGCCAAATAGGTTCTCCCAAATCTGGCTGAGGTTGGGCAGGAAGATATAGGGCTAGCTTCCTTATGGCTTGACCATTTGAAATTGTCATACTACCTGATCTGCAATTGATTTTGGCATCAGTGGTGGCTAACCAAGGTCTTCCCAAGATTACAGGATAGCCAACAAAGTTTACTTTAAGTGATAGGATAAGGAAATTAGCAGGATACTCCCATGAATCTAAGGTTACTATCACATCTTCTATGAGACCTTCTAGAGTAACAATTGAACTATCAGCAAGTTGTAACACTGTGGTTGTTGTTCTCAAGCCTTCTATGCTTAGCCTATGCATTGTATCTTTAGTCATGACATTTATTGCTACTCCCAAATCAACTAGAGCAGTTTTCATAGTCTGTCCATTTATTATCAGGTCGACTACTGGACTGCCAGGATCTGAATACTTTGGTATTACCACCTTTCCTAAAATGATATCTACCAATTTCCCTACAACATGTATTGTTTGAGGGTCTTTCTTCTTCCGTCCTGGCTTCTTAAGGCATGCTTCCTTAATAACCTTTCCATAAAGAGGTATATCTTTGATAGCTTGGAACAAAGGTATTTGAATGTTCATATTTTTTAGCTGCTCAATAATATCAAATATTTCTTCCTCTTGGGGTATAGGTTTTTCTTTGTTTAGCCTATGTGGAAAGGGTGGATTTATTGAAGTGTGGACAATAGTTCTGTTGGGTATATCAGTTGGCTGACTGGTATTTGGTAGTGTGGCTTCTGGAAGTAGTGCTACGGGAGTGTCTACATCTTCTGTGATAATAGGATATTCGGGTGTAGGAAGGGTGGTACCAGACCTCAAATGGATATTAGCTATCTCTAATGAATAATTAGAGCACTGCTCAGTGCCAGTAGTGTACGTTTGCTGCTGCTGCTACTGTTTGTTGGTTGGATTTGGTTGTGGTTGAGCAGGCAATTGGGTTGGTTTTGAATTAGCATTAGTTGCTGCAGGAGGTGGCATTAATATAGGTGGTTTCACTAGAGGTGGTAATTTTTGACAGCCATAATTTTGGTTAGGCCACTGTGGAGGCCCCCTCCATTGATTAGTTTGCTGGCAATTTCCTTGCGGTGGTTGCCATTGATTCTACTGATTAGGCCACTGGTTATTTTGCTAATTTGGCCATTGGTTATTTTTTTGATTTGGCCATTGTTTATTTTCCTGATTTTGCCACTGGTTATTCAGTTGGTTTGGCCATTGAGGTTGAGAGTACTGAGAAGTGTTCTGATAATTTTGGTTTTGCCACTGATTATTGTTAGAATTTGAAAATTGTAGAGGATCTTGTGGCATACCTTTTCGTGAAGCCCATGGTCAACGTTGAGAAACAAAGAACACTTGATCATTGTCTCCTTCTATCTTCATGTAGTCAGTTGGCAAATGTTGATTTTCCAGGTTTGCTACCAGCTTACATCTGCAGTCTTTCTTTTGGTTGCGACAGTGTGGACAGTACTCAACCAATTGTGATTTAGCTTCTGCATGCTTCTTCTTGGCAATAATTGTGTCAAGATGTGTAGCTACATCATTAATAATATCTTTCTTGAAATCTGTGAGTAAATTAGATATCTCCAGCTTTGAGACACCCGAACCAACCCCTTTTGTGACTGTGGGCCGGTATCCTCTGCCTTTCTTCACAGTTGACCTTGAGTAGTTGAGATAGATTTTCTTGAGGTCATCCCAAGAGGATTGGGATATGTCTCCACCAGCCATCAAGTCTAATGTTTCCAGACAGTTTTCATTTACCCCTCTCAAGAAGACTAGTTTCTATGAATCCTCTGCCAGTACATGCTGGGGATTCTTTTGCATTATGTACAAAAAATGTGAAACATAGTCTTTCAATGTTTCATCTTCCTTTTGAGACATCCTAATGATATCATCTCCTTTTGGGTCACTGCCTTTGCAATAATCTTTATATTTCTGTAGAAACAACGTCTGCATCTCATCCCAGTTACCTGTTGCATTGGCTTCTAAGCCCATGAACCATCGTAAGGCTGACTCTTTCAGTGTTGCAGGAAACAAATTGAGCTTATGGGCATTGGTATTATAGTCAAAGCTTCGACAGAGTATGTCAAACTAAAACAAGAAAGTGTTAGGATCCTCTATTATAAGACCATAAAACTTTGGAAGAGTAGCTGTGGGTATATTTTTGAGATTAGAATTGTTTATAAGGCTTGGGAGAGGAAATGGGAAAGTAGGGTGTGCCATCACTGGAGGTATTTGATAATTGGGTTGTTGTTGGATAGGAGCATTAGCTACTGGATTGTTAACAACAGGTGGATTTGGGCTAGAATTATCTAAAAAATTGGCCAAGATTTCTGCAAAAGGTCGGAAGCCGCTTCTATCAAATTGTTCTGCTCTGGAGGAGGATGCTGCAGGAAAGTCGGGGCTTGCATCTTCAAAGGGTAACTCAACTTCTTCATCTTCCTCGTTCAAATTAGCAGACTCTGCTTGGAGAAATCTGCCATATTCATCTCTTCGCCTTTCTCTTCGATGCATGCAATTGAATTCTTCACGCTTATGAAGCAATTTTTAGGGATACAAATCTAAAAACTAACTAGGAATGAAAAAAAATGACTCAAAAATGTTCCTAGCTTGACACCATCCCCAGCAACGGTGCCAAAAATGAACCTCCTCACAATAGGTGTGGAATAATCATGCTCAAGGCCTTTCTTACAAACGGTTTATTCAATCTGAGGACTACTTCTCGCATTATGAGGTGCATTTAACTTGTCAACCCAGGGATGTATACTTGAAATGGTTGGCACGATGTGTACTAGGTTCCTTAAGGAGTCATTCTGCTTATGCTGCAGGAAGGTAAAAATGCATAAAAGAAACCTACACTAGTGTTGTAGGAAAAGAATACATTTATCTCCTTACTAAAATGAATGCTATAAATTACAAACTCTACTTAAACCTATACTTTCAGCCTAGAACATCCATTATAACTATTCTTGCAGATGCTGCAGGAACATTCACAAGGTACAATGCTGCAGGAAGAAATTGTAACTTCTATCTAAAATACTGGAAGTGCTGGAAATGAATTTGTTTTATTCTAACCTATTCCACCTCCCAAGTAGACCCCCTTGGTTGGTTTCTTCTAATCTATGAACACAGAACATAAACCAAGAATTACTTCATTGTATTTCAAAAACTCGTTACATAGAAATAATACATGGAACTTGAAATAGATTGTTGTAAGATACAACAGTTTTCTTCTAAAAACTTCTTTCTCTTCTTTTTCTATCTAACTTCAAACTATCGGTCCAATCCCTATATATAGAGGATTGAACACGTATTAGAAAATAGAAAAGAAACTATCTTGCTAAAAACATGCTGGAGAAGAAGATGGAAATGCAACAGCCCGCGGTGTGGGTAATAAATCTTGGGCGACCAGTTCAACATAATAAAGTGCAAACGGAATATAGAAACACTACATCCCCATGTCCTGGAATAATGGCTCCTCCATTGTAGCAGCTATGTTTCCTCGTGCTGTGATGATCACTCCGCCATAGCTGGTCCTCAACAGTCTTCCTTGAATGCTGTCGACCACTCTCCAGCCGCTTTCTCTCCTATCAAGTTAGTTATGATGCGGAAATATTCATGCAACAAACTTAATCAAATTAAATCTAGATATTAGAGCATATATTTTGATGGTTATATTAAATACTGCACTATATGTATAATATTAGAAAAATATGTCACAAACATCTACCCATGGTTTATCAGTTCTATCTGGACTTTATCACAAGTTCTAACTGGCTAGGTTCTCAAATGTTTTGTCAGAAACTAGAACAAAGTATTTAAAATTATACAAAATAAAGGAAATAATTTGGCCTTATCAGACCTTGTGAGAGATATCAAAGATCCATGAATTGCATAAGGACCATCTTGGGAAGGTCTAAAATCACATGGCTCAGTAATGGTAGATTCCACTCGGATTCTATTTGGCAACCCGATCTCGGTTGGTGCAAAAAGTTGCATTGTTGCTCAGTTGAAAGTTGCTCAATGGTGCATCTTTTAACCCGTTCATCATGGGACCAAATCATTAGCTCCATTAGCTCCAGTTGGTCAGGTAAATGCAAGTGGATACCTTTCTTTGCTTGTGTAGCATTAAGAACATTCTGGCGCATCTCAGACTGGAGTGTTCCCAAGGTACACTAAGCCAAATTAGGCAGCAATTTTTGGAGAGCGATATCTCAGACCTCGTGAGAGATATTAGAGATCCGTGAAGTGCACAAGGACCATATTGGGAAGGTATAAAAGAATATGGCTTAGTTTTGGGAGATTCTACTCAGATTCTATTTGGCAACCCGATGTCGATTGCTGCAAAAAGTTGCATTATTGCTTAGTTGAAAGTTTCTCAATGGTGCATCTTTCAAACTGGTCATCATGGGACCAGACTGTCAGCTCCATAAACTCCAGTTGGCCAAGTAAATACTAGTGGATACCTTTTTTCTCTCACGTAGCATCAAGAACATGTTAGCGCATGTCAGAGATTTTTGGAGAGTGATATCTCAGACCTCGTGAGAGATATCAGAGATTCATTAAGTGCACAAGAACCATCTTGGGAAGTTCTAAAATTATGTGGCTCAATTATAGGAGATTCCACTTGGATTCCATTTGATGATCTGATCTCGGTTGGTGCAAAAAGTTGCATTGTTACTCAGTTGAAATTTTCTCAGTGGCGCATCTTTTAAACAGTTCATCCTAGGACTAAACCATCTATTTTGTTAGCTATACATAGACAGGTGAACCCAGTTGAAAACTAGAGGCAATGGGTAAGTCTTGGAGAAAGTGTGAAATAATTTTGGAAGTTGATTAAAGGTGCTAGAGGTAGTGGGTAGGTCTTTTCATTCATTTTATGCAATTGGAGCCTATGGTGCATTTGAGGGTTCCTAGGGTTATTTTCTATATCTTTGAAATCATAGACCTCTTATAGACCTTAATAGTTGTCAAACCAATTGCCTCTGCATCATTAGGGTATGGAAATTTGGAGTCTATTAGCCTATTTGCGGTCTATTACACCTATTACTTTGGTAGCTGCTTTGGAAAAGATTAGGTCTATTGAATGGTGTTGTGCGATTGTCACCTCGCTTCGTTTTCTGGGTGAACAACTGTCATACTCAAGGTTGGTTTCCTCACCCCTTTTATTGGGCGGGTGCGTTGCTGGGTTGCTTCCTGTGTTGATTCCCAATAGAGAGAGCTGCACCCCTCCCTTTTAACAACCATGCGATTTTGGTGACCTCCCTTAGGAACGAGAACACAACCTTAGTGTCAAGATAAGTTGCTTAGTTAGGTGCCCAATTCCCCATCCGTCATTTCCTGTAGGGGTTCTTCGGATATCAATTCCATTTAGAAGATGTTATTTGTTGCCCTCGCTTTCGCACAACAGATCGTTGGTTTCCATCAAAAGAAAGGGGTGCGTGGCAGCCTACTATTCTATGGCCTCGCATTGTTAAAGTAGGCATCTGACATATAGAATCTTGAATAATAGAATAATAGGGGTGGGCCCCTGCAGGTACAATAGTAGGGCAGCATGAGAATGCATGACAAAGCTATAATATGGAAATGAACATACATACAACGCATGAAAAATATGTAGCATGGAAATAATACATACATACAACACATGGAAAAAATATAATATGAAAATGAACGTACATACATAAACACAATGCATGACAAAGACATAATATGAAAATGATGCATACATACAACACATGACAAAGATATAATATGTAAATGATACATACATAGAACACATGACAAAGATAAAATAAAAAGAAATGAACATGTAGATACATGTATATATGAAATTATTTTGTACAAAATGTGCCACATGCACCATCTCAAAATAGTTGCAAAATCAACATATCTATATACAATGTGGCATACGCCATCTCAAAATGTGCCATATGGCATCTCAAAATAAGAAGTTCAACTACAAATATTTCTAGGACATCCTATTCTACTGGTGGATCATCAAAATGGAGCCTCTTTGAAGTACTCTTTGGCTCTGATGGATCCTGTATTAAAACACAAAAGTGAAACCCCAAGTTAGATTACTTAATTTATATGGTTTCTACAAATAAAAAATAAAAATTCAAAATCATAGTCAACAATAATTTAAAAAAAAATTAAATTAATCTCTCATGTACCTCGCCTGTATGTCTCCTAATGCAATCAGGAGACCTAACATATGTCCTTGATAGCGAAGGGACAATGCCACCAATGATGAATCTGACCTGTATATGTTTGCAAACATGAGATTGATCTATGAGTTATACTATTTAATGTTAAATCTTTGGTAAAAAATATATGTTTACAAAATAACTGAATTAACATTAAAACTTACTTGTGTTGAACTTTCTTCAAGAAATGTCAGTTGGGTCATCAATGATACAAACCCTTTGCATTGTACCTCCCACAAACCAGGGGTGACCTACAAAAGTCAAATAGATACTTGATACAATCATGACTTGATCATATTATATATGCTTGATAGTAAAATAAAAACAAATAAATTTAGAAATATACGTAAAGTGGGACTATCATTGCGAATTGAGATGCATGTGACTATACCATGGAGATATGGTATCACAACATTGTCAGACACCACCCTCTGTCGAAAAAACCATATAATTTAAAATTGAGTACACACAAGTGATAAGTATACATGTATGCATAAACAATCTAAAATACCTAATTACCTTCCCCTTATCAACGCCGTATGCCTGAACCCCCTGACATTGCCCCCCAGTGGCAACTGGTGAAACCTGCATTAGTATATAATAAGATGATCATAAAAATTAGAAAACACACGTATATACTATTATAAAAAGGAAACCAATGAGTACATTAAAACGTATGTACCATAGAAGTGTCAAGGCCAAATGAAATGGTTGAAAATATGGACCCCTCTACCTGTTCCATCTCCTCCTCTGTCATCAACTGAACATAAATGGAACACACAAAAAAAAAAAGTGGACAATCATTTTCTTTATAAGAAAATTCTACTAAAAATATGAACGTTTAGAATTAAATACAATATAACACGTTAACTCTTTACTCTTACCGTAATAGTAGGAGTCCATGGCTCAACATACCCCTGATGCACATCTTCATGAGGTGCTTCAGTATCTGTAGTGTGTCATGTAGTATCGTCCACCTCAAAGATGTAGTTATATGCATCACTATCATTCAGGGGACCCAAGCACATATTCTTGCACATAATGCAAGTGTGGGTCACACAAACATGTGAGCTCCTGGAGGATGTGTAAGGGCATGAATCATCAGCACAAGGAGGAAACAATGTCACACTCTGCCTAACCAGTAGATAACACAAGGTGTGAATGTTAGAATGAATTTAGAATAACTGAGAGGGGAGGGGTGAATCAGTTATCCTCAGGTCTAGATGTACCAAATAAAAATTTCTGTATTATAAACAATTCAGATCTACTCAACAGCAGTAGCATATGCCAACAACTTAATCATGCAGTATAATTTTTAATGTAATTAGATTGGAGAAACATTACAGTAAAACAAACCATAAGCATTCACACAAGTTGACACAAGTATTTAACGTGGAAACCCAATATGGGAAAAACCACCAGTAACATGCTACCAAGTTTCACTCTTCTGAAGTGAGCTCTGTGAGGAGCCAACCCTATTAAGGGTTACAATAACACACTGTTAGGTGTGACCTGGTTAAAGGATTTAATCACCCTATCAGGAGTGGCCTTGTTAGAGGACTTAGAACATTCCACCTGAATGTCACCTTGCTTAGAGGATTTATACAAATGACTGTTAGGTCAACCTTGTTAAAGGATTTTAACTGATATAATGGTTAGAAAGTAATCAACAGTTGTAATCTGATACATATAACTTACTTTGCAAATTCAGATCCAATTACAACACTGATGCTAACTTACTAAGTGGCCTGCATTGTCATTTCATTCTTCTGATCTACTTGAAAACCCATCAAGCAATCACACATGCAACTCTCTGCTTCTGTATTCATCCTTTTCTGCTAGGTCACGCCAATCAGTAAATTAACTATGCAAACCTCTTGCATACACACATGTACATCCACACTTGCACACACACACACACACACACACACTGAATAACCCCTTGAGGTTATCATATACCTCTCTGTCTAGGTCAGATAAATCTTTGCCACTTAATCAAGATCGTAGATCTTAGGTTAGGTTAGATCCAACCGATCATTCCATCATTATATTACATTTACTTCTCCAAAGTAGTCTCTAATTAAATCTTGAAACCATGCATTAATTACAGTTACCCATACATTAAATGACGTGGATCAATCTTTAATTAACTTTACATATCCTGATAAAATTAACTAAGTTGGCCAGAGATCTCAAATCTCATCATTAATCCAAATATTGTAAGTCGGTCAACATCTGTGATCTGCTCGGCAATCACTATTTCCACTCGGCAATTTCACTGGTGCTCGGCACAAACAAAACTTGCTCAGCACAATAAACTTGCTCGGCACAAGCCAAACTTGTTCGGCACAAAACAGCCAGAAAAAATGTCTTTGAAAGATAAACAACTAATTACTTTTCCAGAGTGCCAACTAATCAAGTACCCTTTTATTTGCCTTAACTCAACCATTCACGTGGTCTTCTTGCTAAATCTTCTTCATCAATCAATAGTTATGGTACTCAAATAGATAACAATAGTCTCACCAGTTAAGGTTTGACATCAATGAAAAAATAACAATTGCTTGGATTGTCACTTTCCAACAATCTCCCTCTTTGGCATTGATGGCAACACAAAACATTAAAACAATGATTTAACAAGCATAGTTACCATACAATCCAAAAAGTCACATGTGTTCCTTGATATGAACAAATCTTCATTAATGTCTTTAGCCTCATTCTGATTCTTATCTGTAAAACATTTCTCCCTCTGTGTCTGTAATCACACTGTAATCATTTGTATCTGATCATCTGTAGACTCCCTCTGAGTAGATAATCACTTCATTGTTTTCAATAGTAACTTCTGCCTCTATATAGGTAATCTCTCCCTTAACTTCTTCCTCTATATAGGTAATCTCTCCCTCTTTGACAACAATGCCAAAGACTTCGATATCTTTATCATGTAGATCTTCACTATCATGTTGATCCTGTCATCTTGATTATGACTGATCTTCTTTTCTATTCTTGTCCAACTTCACAACTTTAGTCAGAATCCTAAAGTGTGACTTACTGTGCATCAATGTGTCAAGTATTCTGAATGTAATATTTGATGCAACAGTACCATACAGAACTTAATTAGCCTTAGTTAGGGGAATCACCCCCAATTTACCTCACAGATACTCATGAGCATCCTTGGGTAGTCCCTTTGTGAATATGTCTGCTAATTATTCTTTAGTGTTCACATAATCCAGTCTCACTTCTTTATTCTGAACTAGCTCCCTCAAGTAATGATACTTGATAGCTATGTGCTTTGTCTTCGAGTGCATAACAAGGTTTTTAGAAATATT
>MU217868.1:20684-37501 GCA_018584345.1 Thuja plicata | reverse complement strand
GAGCCTTAAAGAAGCATGGGAAGGGTGTAAGAGGGTGTCTTGAGAAAGTGGACTTGGAGAGAGTCAAGCTTGAGAAAGTTGACTCTCCCAAGTGGGTTGAGTTGTTAATCATTCCTTAATGGAATGTAACAACATTAGGTGGGAGGTTAGAATTAGATTAGGCTTAGAATTAGATTAGCAAGGGGGGAATAGGCTGGGATGGGTTAGAACCTAGGGTAGAAGTGGTTGAGATAGGTTAGGTTAGGGTTTAGGAGAATATAAATGAAATGAATTAAAATTATTTAATTCATTCAAAAATAAGAATATTAATTATTTAAGCTTTTTATTGCTTTTGATAATTAATTAGGACTATAGCTATTTTAATTAAATTAATAGGCTAGGGGAATGGGTTTAAAATGCAAGTGATGAGATATATTAATTCCTTTATAATTAAATACTTTAGCCATTGTTTGAATTTGATAATATTTGATTGGTTGAAATTGATTTGAATTGTATAGCTAAAGTAGTTAATATAAATTAGTGATAAAAATCACCTAGGACATTAAATCTAGTTTAATAATAAATTATGCCAAAGTAACATTGTCTTGACATAATAGGGGGTATGATCAAACCTAGGGAAAATAGGGTCTATGGTTGGTATAGACCAAATCCAGGTGGTTACATGCTCCACTTTTGTTCTTCTTGGTGATGCTATGCTTTGTTTCTCGGTGTCCGCAGAAATCTTTGGCTCTTTCCTCAGCTTGATTGATCAGGATTATTTGAAGTTGTTCTTCATCAGTTTCTTTCCATCATCCTCTTTTTCATTCACTCCCCTTTTATTTGTAATGAATTAAGTTGTCTCTTTATAGACATGACATCACCATTTCTAGGTTATTGATTTTCTTGATCTTGGCATGATCCTCAATCTTAGCCAATCTGATTTAAAGAAAAACTCCTATTTTATCTCGCAGAGAACTTCTTGCCAATTGGACAAAACAAATTTAAATCCTTTGCTTATCTCTGGCTTTATCTTGTCGATGAAAACAATGATAACTACCAGTTAATTCTCTATTTAGCTCTGCCAGCTAGATATTTTGTCATTTTTGAAATCTAGTTAACTTTGGTGTTTTAACTCTTTGTAAACTTTGGTCAATGCTCCATTTCTCCTCGGGCTTCTCTGTCGGGGTTGTCTGTCCGGCGGGGTTGTCTGTTCTTTGGGCTTGTCTGTCCATCGGGTTATACTGTGATTCTAGCCGTCGAGTATGCTTGTGATTCTGCTTGTCGGTAATGCTCTTCGGGTTTCTACTCAGGCATCATAGTGACTTGACTTTAGGTTATCTATGTCCGTCGTGTTCTACTAGTCATCAGTGTTTGAAGTCATATAGTGAATGCTTGTCTTTTATGCATTACTGAAATCATAATCTTTATCTCTCTCATTCTTTGAAGTCTTTTGACACTTTGATTATAACCAATTAGATTATATCAAGTTGACATCAATGAAAATACAATCCATTAAGTGATTTAATGTCTTGCATTATCTTTCTGTATTTCGGTGATCAACTTAACATCTCCAAACATTCAATCAGTTACATGTCATCAATCTCTCCCTTTGGCATTGATGGAAACATACTACATTATCATACTATACTATTACTAATACAATATGAAATATAATAGTTTCATCAATATTTCCTACTGTAACTATTACAAATGTCTGGCTTTAAGTAAGCTCAAAATAGCTTAGATTTGTTTCTTGCAGAGTGGTTTCATCAATCTTCAATCCCTTCATTGGATAGATGTAGCATCTAATGTCTTTGTTCTGATATGTGTTCTGCCTTAACTACTCCTCTTCTTGATAATTTCTTTTTCTTTTGATAGCGATCTCTTTCTTTTGTATGAACTCTCTCCCTTTGTTACCTCTCTCCCTTAGATGGATATTTCATATGTAATCAATTTCTCTCGCTTTGAATATTGATTATCTCTTCCTTTTGATTCTCAGGAACTTCTCTTCATGGATAATGATATAATCTTTTCTGATAATGAGATAATTAATCTTTCCTTTATGATAATGAATCTCTCTCCCTTATGATAATGAGATAATCTATCCCTTTGACAATAATGCCAAACAAGTTTCTTCTATATCATCGTTCATCCCTTTATAAAATATATTCCTTGAATTTCCCTATCCATCAGCAATATAATGTCTCTTGTGTTTGGTGCATACATGTACCTTTTTGTTTACAGTTGTATCTGTTTCTATTCATCTCAGTGTTTGCATCAACATGAATGATCTTTTGATTATGTGTAGGCTGATGCAGCCTTCTAGTCAATGTATTAACTGATAGACAAGGGTTGGACTCCTAGTCTCTGTCTCAGGTACTCAAATGTATCTTCCGGTAATGGCTTGGTGAATATATCAGCTTATTGTTCCTTTGATTGAACATATTCCAGCATCACCTCCTTTTCTTGCACTTGTTCTCTCAGATAGTGATATTTGATTGAAATATGCTTAGTCTTAGCATGCATGACTGGATTCTTAGAAATGTCAATTGCACTAGTATTATCATAGTAGATAATTATGGGTTCAATAATCTTCATATTCATACCTTCTAGCAACTGTTTGATCCATGCAATATTGGAGAAATTTACAGCAACAACCACATACTATGCTTCTGCAGTAGATTGAGAGATGCATCCTTGCTTCTTGCTGATCCATGTGACAAGTCTGTCACCCATGAAGAATGCTCCTCTAGTTGTGCTCTTTCAGTCATCAACATTTCCATCCCAATCAACAATATCTGTATAGACTTGTAGCTCAAATTTTCCTTCTCTTTTATACCATAATCCATAGTCCTCAGTGTTCTTCAGATATCTCAGAATTCTCTTAACAATAGTCATATGTGATTATTTGCGATTAGCAAAGAATCTTGCAACTATTCCAACTGCATGTGCTATATCTAGTTTGGTATGAACAACATACATTAGTTTGCCAATCATTGATCTATACAAGGTTTGATTTACCTCGTTTGATTTGTCTTCTTTTGTCAGCTTCCAGTTGCCATAGGTGTTCCAACTGGTTTGGAATCTTCCATCTTGAATATCTTCAACACTTCCTTGATGTATTTGGACTGAGTGATATATATGTCTGCATCTTGTTGAATAATCTGTAGACCAAGAAAGAATTTGATCTCCCCAAACATAGGCATTTCAAATTATTTTCTCATTTTATTAGCAAAGGATTTGCATAACTTTTCATTTCCTCCAAAAATGATATCATCAACAAAAATTTCAGCAATCAAAATATTTCCATCAGTATCTTCTTTTAAGTATAGATTTCTATTTTCACTTGTTCTTACAAATTTAATGCTAATGAGATAGGAGATAATTCTTTCATACTAGGCTGTAAGTGCTTGTTTCAATCCATACAAGGCTTTATGTAGTCTGCATACCATGTTTCTCTTGTCTGGATCAACAAACCCTTCTAGTTGTTCAATGTATACTTCTTCTTCCAGTATTCTATTTAGGAATGTAGATTTGACATCCATCTGGTATACCTTGAATCCTTCCATGCAGCATAAGAAAGTAATATTCTAACTCCTTCTAGTCTAGCAATGGATGCAAAGGTTTCTCCATAATCAATACCTTCTTCTTGTGCATACCCCTTGCATACTAACCTTTCTTTGTTTCTTGTGACTTCTCCATTCTCATTCAGCTTGTTTCTGAATATCCATTTTGTACCGACGACATTCTTTTCATCTGGTCTTGGTACTAGTGTCCATTTACTATTCTTCTCAATCTATTATATTTCTTCATTCATAGAACTGACCCATTCTTCATTCTCAAGTGCACTATTAATAGATTTAGGCTCAAAATCACAAAGTAAACATCTAGTGTTTAGTGACTTACTTCTTGTTCTCATTCCAGCCTTCTTGTCTCCTATGATTTGATTTCATAGATGATGTCTTATGACATACTTGGAAATTTTTGGTTCAGCTTTGTGTTCATCATTCTGATCATCTTCTTGACCTTCATTCTGATCTCCATCGCTCAGAACATCATCTTGAGGATTTTCCTAATTTTTGGTAATTGTAGCCTAATACTCGGGTGCAATGTTTCGTCGCTGAGGAGAGAAACACTTTTGCTTGCGTAGAGTGTTAGGTTATGTATAAACAAACCTATTATATTCCTCTCATTCTCTTCTTCTTTTCTTATCATTCTTTTCTGCAAATTCATAAATTTTCACATTTACACTTTCAATGATCCTGTTAGATGACTTGTTATGACATTTATAAGCCTTGCTTTTGGTTCAATACCCTAGAAAGATACCTTCTTCACTTTTGGAGTCAATTTTTCCTTTTTTATCATCCTTCAAAATATAACATTGACTACCAAAGATTTTGAAGTAACTTACATTGGGTGTATGACCATACCAAAGCTCATAGGGCGTCTTCTATATTTAATGTGTGGACAACAGTACTGGTAGCTTCCGTTTAGAAAGTTTGAGTGATGCTCTTCTTAATCATCAATGTTATTGCACAACCAACAATTGATCTATTTCTCCTTTCAGCAATTCCATTTTCTTGTGATGTTCTCAGTGTAGAAAATTGCCTTTTAATTCCATGTTCATTGAAATAGTTAGTGAATTCATCTCAAATAAATTCCCCTCCTATATCTGACCTTAAGCATTTCAATTTCTTTTCACTTTGTTTTTCTACCATAGCCTTATACCATTTAAACATCTTCAATGATTCTAATTTATCTTTTAAGAACATAATTGTCATCATTCTAGAATAATCATCAACAAAGAGAATAAAATACCTATCTCCATAAAAACTCTTTATTCCCATGGGTCCACATAGATCTGTGTGGACTAATTCTATAATTGCATTAGATGTGTGGGTTTTACTCTTGAAACTAGACTTTGTCATCTTACCTTTTTGAAAACTCTTGCACATGATGTGCTCAAGCTTAGTCATGCTCGGTAAGCCTCTGATATTCCTTTTGTTTCTTATCTTTATCATGTTGTAAAAATTCACATGACACAATCTTTTGTGCCAAACCCATATGTCTTCATTTCTAGCCATTAAACAAGTGGTGTTAGTGTCATCAAGATAGAGAAGGTTACCTTTTGTCTTCTCACTGGTTGCGATCAACCTTCCTGATTTATTGAATATCTTTGCCTTCTTATTTTCAAATGCCACTCGGTGACCTATATTATTCAACTATGAAACACTTAACAGATTATAATTCAATCCTTTTACCCAATAATCATTTTCACATTTGATCAGGTTATTCAACATTATAGTTCCTTTACCTTCAACTAGACAAGGTGTATCATTACCCATTCTTACTGAACCACCATTATAGTATTCAAAAGTCTCAAAATTTTGTTTATCATTGGTCAAATGGTGAGTGCAGCCGCTATCTATGATCCAGATATCATTCTTACTAACCTTAGATATGAGTGCAGTTTTTACATACATTTCTTCTTCTTTGTCTGAATCATCCTTCATGGCTACAAATACCATCTCAATGTCTTCTGATTCAGTGTCAGTGTCATCAGCTCTATTCTCAGCTAGGTAACAAGTTTTCTTCCCTTTGTCCTTGTAGTCTCGGGTATCTCTTTTGTTAGATTTTCAATTGCTTTAGTAATCTCTGTTATCACCTCTATCAAACTCCTTCTCATATGATCCGTCATTACCTCTGTCATCTTTTCTTTTGTTTGGACATCTTGCAGCAAAGTTTCCAACCTCTTTACAATTGAAACATACAAGTGGCAATTTACCTTTGTATCTACCTTTGCCTCTTAGCAATCTTCTTTCCATTAGTGCTTCAATATCATCAAGTCATTGATCCTCATTATCACTTTCACTTTCATTTCTAATAGCATTTCTATGACTTGAATTACTTATTTTCAAAGAATATTTGAATGCAGATTCTATAGATGGTAAGACACTATTATCAAAGTTATTCATCTCAAATGAAATCAGTCTACCAATCAGACTATCTAGAGTAACTCTATTGTTTGCAACTCCTCTCATTTCTTGAATATCAGAAACTCTAATAGCATATACAGGTAGTAAGGTTCTTAAGATTTTACTTACCACTATCTCCTCTTCAAGTACACCTCCAACTCCTCGGATAGCATTGACTACCTCTTTGATTCTGCAGCTATACTGAGTGATATTTTCTCCTTCTTTCATCCTTAGGTCATCAAACCTTCCTCATAGGATTTCTGCCTTGGATCTTAGTACATTAGCATCTCCTCCATGTACTAGCTTCAACTTATCCCACATTTTCTTTGTAGAGGTGCGGGTTTTGACATCTTCAAACTCAACATCGGAGAGTGATGAGGCAATTTCTATCATCATGCAGTTATGCTCATGCTTTTCTCTTAATTGCTCAAGAGTGTGAGGTCATGTAGGCAACACATATTCAGTATCAATGTGCTGAGTAACATAATTAATAGTACCTGATAGGTGGATTCTTATTCTTCTTTTCCATGATGCAAAGTTGTCTTTATTCAACTTAGGCACATCTCATCTGTTCATCTTGTGATATTTTGCTTGAGCTATTAAACTCCCTTTCTAATCACACAAGATTTGATACCAATTGTTAGTAATAATTGAGAGGGGGGGTGAATTAGTGGCCTCAAAAATATTCCAATTAATCAGCCCAAAAACTTAGTACCACAATATTAAGCCTCTAGTTATCTTCAATCCTATAATATAAATGCCTTCAAATATACTTATCAAATTACTACTGCTCAGAATGCTTTGTTAAACCTTATTCTGTATGTTTACTGAATAGTAGTCTTTCAATTTACCAAAAAATAGTAAATTACTTAGAGTATACCATCTTGGAGTTAATGGGCAGTGTGCACTCAAAGGGGAGGGGTAAATCAATTCCTCTAAAACTTTTGTATCCTTTAATCAATTAACCTTTTTGTAATCAATTGTTCATTCAACCATTTGAACTATACTATCTTGATGTAAGATATATCAATTCATAAACTTAACATACATGTGAACATTCACAGAAACATTCATGAAAATAATTGACACATAACACAAGATATGATATCGAAGAAAACTCCCGTTAGGAAGTAAAAACTGCGGTGGGGATGGTACCCACAAAATATTCACTATCTTCTGATTGGAAGGGGCCGATTAAGGATTACAATTTGATCACTTTTGATGATCTACCCGGTTAAGAGTATCTATGGAGACATGTTAAAGTCTACTTGGTTAAAAGCTTTAGCAACACTGTTGAGTGTGCACTCAGTTCAGAGATTTATAGTTGGACTGTTAAATTCACCTTCCTTGAAAGGATTTTTACACTTTGCTTCACTTGTTAGAATGATAGAAAATTATAATTTGACTTGGTATTTGATATCTCCTATTGATGATACAGATCCATTTAAGATTAGATGAATAAGATTATCACCTAATGTGATTGAATAATACCTTTGATTCTCGGTTAGCCTTTGTTCTTTGTTCGATAACCGAATTCCCCTTTTGTTGTTCTATTTCTTGAAAATTTCAATCTGATCCATAGATGTGCTCATAGGATTCATTCATCCTCTCTTCCATATTTGCACATGTATAATGAATGATTGCATCATCTATTTATAAGATGGATTTACATGATCAAGTTTCACGAAAAACAATGTTAACTTTAAGATCAGGTTTACAACTTTACCTTGATCTCCTATTCTATGTGTTTTAAATCAATTAGACTGATTAAAGCACTTAAATTCATGATTCTTGTCCCTAAATAAATGGTTTTAAAAAAAAATCAAGATTCTATAAATATAATAAGACTATTTTATCTGACGTGAAAGTCGAATCCACTTTTTGCAGGCTGCAACTGACTTTCAGTTTCTGACCGTCGGTCATGCTCTGAAATTAGTTTGACTATCTTTTGGGTTCCTTGCTTGAACTGTTCTCTTGGTTTTCTCTTTAACTGTCTCTCGGTTTGCACTATATCCTACACGTCGGGTTCCTCTTTATCCTTTCCACTTTGCATTTTTGGTGCACACACAAAATTGTGTCATTGGTTTTCTTTGTACTTAGCCATTTTTGGTGATCTCTTGTATCTTCATTTTTGGTTTTCTCTTTGTCCTATCTTTCAGTGTATGCTTACCAAAAGTGTTTTTTGCATACTAATGGAAAATTAATGCCATCAATCTCCCCCTTTGACATTAGTATCAAAAACTGATATGTGCAAAATACTAACAAAATGTGAAGTATGTACAACATATATAACCCTTACTCATTTCATGACTCCCCCTATGTATATGTTGGTATATCCCCTTTTTCCATAGTACTGTATAGTTGCCTGCCTATTTGTACATATCATATCTTTCCCTCTGTAAAATACATATACATATCATTTTCCCCCCTTTTTGATATTAAGGGCAAATGTCAATACCTTATAGTTTATCAAAAATGTGAGAGTGTGAAGACTTCATGTCTTCCATCATCTTCTCCCATTGGTCCTTTAAGTTCTCTAGATCCATGTGCTCGAGTGTGATCTTAGAATGCATATCGTAGATGCTATCTGCTACAGACATCTCGGGGGTTTCTATCAGTTGCCTTGCTGAACTGATGTGTTGTTGAAGCAGTGTAAGATTTGGTAGAAGTTGAGGTTGGAGCTCGGTGACTTCTTCTCTGAAGTGTATCTCTGCTTCCCACAACTCCTACCTTAACCTTTTTATTTCAATGATTTTCTCATAATGCAAATTTAGTGCATTGTCATCGGTGGTTAAGTTGTTTGTACTGTTAGCTAGATCTGAATCTAACTTTGCTATGTTTTCACTATTCTCTTTAGTGAACTTTTCCAGTGTGCTTAGTTGTTGAATCAAGGAAATATCTTCAGTTATAATTGGATCTAATTCACTAATGAATTCTGAAAGCTTTACCTTGTTGACCGCCACTTCTTGGCTGATGTTCTCAATATGTTTCTGCTGGTACTTTTGCTCTGCTCTCTCTTCAATTGTCTTCTCTACATCAATGTTTTGTATTATAATTGCTTTGGTGAGAGTGGCTAGTTGATCAAGAATTATCTTATTTTGATCAACATCAACATTAGGTACAATTTGGTGCAATATGTCCCTTGTTGTTTCCAGTACCATGGAGTCTCGGTGTTGTTTCCTCAGCTTCTCATGTAATGCCTTCCTTTGGCATATTTCACTGTATTCTTTCAATGCTTCATAATCAAGTGTAGTTGGGTCACATTTGGGTATCTCAATGATTTCATCTAAAGTGACTTCCAACTTATTCTTCTTGGATTTATTCTTCTTCTTTTGAGTTGCACTTGCATGCAATACCATTTCTAGTTTCTCAGCTTTTTTCGTTGTGCTTGATGAAGTTACTTGTTGTGCTTCTTTTTCCGTTGTTACTTGTTGTGTCTATTTATAATTTTACTCCACTTCTCGTGGCTTTCTTTTTCAAGCTCTATAAGCTTCCCTTCAAGAAATTTGTAGGCTCTCAACTTGGGTGAGAACTCCTTTTTATGGTTCTCCATCATTTCATCAATTTCTTCCTTCTTGGATTCAGAAGGCATGAGAGTAACAAGTACTCTTTCTCTTATTTCCTTCTTAATCTTCAAGGACAATGTCCATCTAGTGTATAGGCAGTCCAAGAGCTCCCTTGGTACATTATTACCTTCAAACTGAATCAATATATACTTGAACTTGTACATCGTTTCTATGATGGCATCTTCAACTTTGTTCTTATCTTCTGGATCCAGTTTCAACCATCTTCTAATCTTATAATCTGTTATAGATCCCAAATTTGCAATAAATTTGCATACCTCATCAATGCTTTCAGGGACCTTGATCTTTTCTGCCTCTACACCTTCATCTTGCTCGATGTCCTCAATATCTTCTCTAGTCCTGATCAGCTTTCGTATTCTTTTGTTTGGCCCTCTTTTTGGTGTGGCCGATTTCCTCTTGTATGTTCTAACTATTCCTTTCTTCAAAGGTGAAGGAATTGAATCATTTGTTGTTTGGCTTCTTGTTCTTGAAGTAGCTATGGTTCTTGGCTTCTTGGTTGGTGGAGGAGGTGGTGAATCTGACTCTGTGGCCTCGAAGTCATTCTTTTCTTTAGCTTCACCGATAGGTAGCTGTCCTTCGGTTTCTTCCTCTGTTGTCGACAGTATTTTCTTGAGGTTCTTGACCATTTTGTCCTTTTT
This sequence comes from Thuja plicata, assembly GCA_018584345.1. NCBI lineage: Eukaryota > Viridiplantae > Streptophyta > Pinopsida > Cupressales > Cupressaceae > Thuja > Thuja plicata. The sequence continues at coordinate 27,325 of MU217868.1, read as the reverse complement.
CCTGACAATTTGCTTTACAAACAGGCCAGATATGATTCTTGATTTGGCCTCCTCATAATTTCCAAACTTAGGTTGTTTCTTATCTAATGGTTCATTTAACAATGCATCAATTGCATTAGATGCATGATAAATATTTATCTCATATGCTAATGGTTGTAGCCATGTTGTCCTTGGTACAATAGGCTTGATATAAGTGTGGTCTATATCAACCATGAAATATATTTCATATTTGAACTTTTCAATAAGTTTTTTGAAGATCCTTACCATCTTCTGAATTCATTCTTTGAATACAGTAAAGTATTCATCCATGACTGTTTCAAAATTGTCTCCCACTAAGGTTATGTGTTCACTGATTTGCATGGTGACCGACTTTGTGCTATCCCATTTTATATCTCCTATAGAAGGAAATGTCTCTTGAAAGTAGAAGAAAATGTACATAATAAGTGAGCCAAACTTACATGTGTTTGACTTTGCATTCCTTATAGTCTTCAAATTATCTTCTAACTAGTTTAGTAGAAGTTTAGATAAATCCAACTGATTTCCCTTCTTCACAATCTTGTAAGCTGTGTCTACTGCACTGGATGCTATGTTTTTCATCTTGCTGGCTTGAAAGAATTTGTAGCCTAGAACACATGCTCCAAATTTCATCTCATCATCGGTAATGGTGGATACCTTTAATACTTTGCCATCCCATTTGGTTCCTGTGATCTTTTTAGTCTCATCCTTGGGTGGGTGCTTCAGTGATTTTACCTTTTCGGTTACAGGGTAACCTGTGACTGCATGGATAACATCTCGGGTTATCGTCTTCGGTTCATCCAGCCAGAGTTTATGATTGTGCATTCGGATCAGTACTAACCAAATCCATTCAGTTTTGAAGACCTTTGGGAATAATAGGGCATTAGTGATCCCTTTCACCTGTATGTGTTTATGCTCATCTTTTAATGATCCATCTTTGTTGCATAGCTTCTGATAAGCTTGTTCTACCTCTGAGTCACCAGTTTTCACAATCTTGAAGTGTATGAATGCTCGCACATCTTTGACGAGAAAAACCCTAGCTGGTATTTGTGAGAATGCTCCAGCATCATCAGTTTGTGAAGCAACCTCAGGGTGAATTCTTGTAGTGTGGTCCCTCACATGCGAAATTCTTGATGAGCTTAAAATCATCCTTCTTGGTGTTCTTCGATTTCATGGTTCTTGAAGTTGTAGCCATTTTTAAGATTTAGGGCTTTCTAAGAAATGCGTAAAATACTATTTTTAGTTGTCGTAGAACTTATTGTTTACACCAATGGTGATTTCTGATCTACTTTGGAGTGCTGGTGGTTGAGTTGATTTCACCCTGTGATGTTGTTGCTTTCTGATCAAAAATCACTCTTGTCATTTTGCGATGGTCGTGGTGAACAATGAGACCCTTCCGTCGCCTTTTTATAGTCCTTTGACCTAAAAGTGAGTCATTAATTCTTACCTACTCCTCGGTGTGCGAAGACAGAATTCATCGGTTAAGACATTAACTTCCCTTTTCTGTGTTAATACAATGTTTCGGGGGTTGTCGTTATACCTCTTGCTTTTACCAACGGGTTTCGGTGTTGCAAACAACTTGTTCACTTTGCTTGAGTACCGATGAGGCTCGATTTATACTAGAAACTTTTCTTTCCCATGTTAATCGACGCTTCTTGGTAAGTGTAGGAAGTTTTAGCTTTGAGTGTCTACCGACGGATTTTGGTATGTATTCTTGATAGCATAGTTATCACAGATTTTAATAGGTAATACCATGATGCATCTTTACTTATGCTAATTTGGCATTTTATCAACATATTATGGAGCTAATGTAAAATAATAACTTGGGTTAATGCGGTTCCATACTTACTTGTTCTACTTAGGTGGGGGTGGTGATGTCACTGGATCCATTGGATGAGGTGTCACCATTTGCATTGCTTGGTCCAGCTTCATCATTGTTCAAAGCTCTTCTCCACATTTTGTCTCTTGCACTCTGAATGTCTTCAATGGTATTTCCATTGGGATATGTGTTGGTCTCTATCATTCAGTCTTTGCAGTCTTTCTTGAGATGACCAACTTTATGACAGTGTAATCATGCTATTCCAGGGTTAGTCCAGCCTCTAGAATTTCTAGTCCACTATGTTATATAGTTTGCAGCAATGTGACCAAATCTTACACATGCTGTACAATTTTTCCAAGTGTTGTAATCCCATACATACTGGTTACCAACTCTTTTCAGTTGATAGGGAATTTCTTGACCTTTAGGCTTCCATGTTTGCCTTTTCTTTTTCCAGCATTCAAGAGTTGTGTGCCCATTCATTTTGCAATTAGGACAATATTTGTTCATGTAGGTTTCCTTCTTTGGTTGTTACATATCATACTTTCATTCATATGCTTTATGTCCTTTCTTGTTACATTTATAACAAAATCCTATGAATGAAGATGTAGATTTAGGAATACCTTTCATTTTGCCTCTGCATACATTTGATTTGTGACCTTACTTTCCACAGTGATTGCATGTTAGCTTTCTTGGTCTTGGATTTTCATAGACATTCTTTGGATCAGTTTGATTTGATGATTCTCCATTCTTGGTAAAACCTAGACCGGTGTTATTGTTGACTCTTCGTTGTCCTTCAAGAAAATCATCCATTCTTTTATTGCTTTCTTCATCTTTCTTGATAATTTCATTATGTTACATTTGAATTCTTATTTCATGTTTCAACTTTTCATTCTCATCCCTTAGCTCACTGATAGCTTCTATTCTTTCAATGAGTTTAACATTTATTTTGTTTGCCTCTTGACTCATAAGAATAATCTGATTTGTAATCTCATGGTGATGCTCGATAAGTCTTCGTATTTTAGACTCTTTTTATTGTAGCTTTTCTGTAATATTTCTTCTATCATCAATAGCTAAAGTTCATTCTTTCTCAGCTTGTCTATCATTATTCATGACATCAATCATTCTTACTATCTATGTCTCTTGACCGATTTGAAGATATTTCACTTGTCCAGCCAAATGTTGATTGATTTCAGCTAGGCTTGTGATGATTTCTTCTAATGTGTCTGATGCTTTGCTTGTAGTTTATCCTAAAGACTCAAAGAAATCTGGTATCTCTTCCTAAAGATAATTTGTCTCATTACAGTGAGATGCCATAATCTTTCTTTCATCTAGCAGTTGTCTCATATTGATTCTATCTTATTTATACTGCTCATAGAACATCTGAATTTCTAGCTTCTTATTTTCAACATTTTATCAAGTCTGTACTTCTCCATTGTATAATATTTTCTCTTAAGCCTTTAAGATTTTCCAAAGAAAAGACTTAGCTCTGATACCAATTTTTGGAATTAATGAGAAGTGTGTACTGAGAGGGGAGGGGTGAATCAGTACCTCTAAAACTTTTGTATCCTTTAATCAATTAACCTTTGTGTAATCAATTGTTCATCCCACCATCTGAACTATACTATCTTGATGTAAGATATATCAATTCATAAACTTAACATACATGTGAACATTCATAGAAACAGTCATGAAAGTAATTGACACATAACACAAAATATGATATCGCAGAAAACTCCTGTTAGGGAGTAAAAATTGTGGTGGGGATGACACCCACAAAATATTCACTATTTTTTGATTGGAAGGGGTCGATTAAGGATTACAATTTGATCACTTCTGATGATCTACCTGGTTTAGAGTATCTATGGAGACCTATTAAAGTCTACTCGGTTAAGAGCTTTAGCAACACTATTGAGTGTGCACTCGGTTAAGAGATTTATAGTTGGACTGTTAAATCCACCTTCCTTGAAAGGATTTTAACACTTTGCTTCACTTGTTATAATGATAGAAAATTACAATTTGACCTGGTATATGCAATCTCCTATTGTTGATACAGATCCATTTAAGATTACATGAATAATATTATCACCTAATGTGATTGAATAATACCTCTGATTCTTGGTTAGCCTCTGTTCTTGGTTCTGATAACCAAATTCACCTATTGTTGTTCTGGTTCTTTAAACTTTCAATCTGATCCATAGATGTGCTCATAGGCTTCATTCATCATCTCTTCCATATTCACACATGTATAATGAATGATTGCATAATCTATTTATAAGATGGATTGACATGATCAAGTTTCACAAAAAACAATGTTAACTCTAAGATCAGGTTACAACTTTACCTTGACCTCCTAGTCTATGTGTTTTAAATCAGTTAGACTGATTAAAGAACTTAAATTCACGTTTCTTGTCCCTAAAGAAATGGTTTTAAAAACAAATAAAGATTCTATAAATAGACTAAGACTGTTTGATTTGACATGGAAGTTAGATCCACTTTTTGCAAGCTGCTACTGACTTTCAGTTTCTGACGGTCGGTTATTCTCTGAAATCACTTTGACTATCCTTATGGTTCCTTGCTTGAACTGTTCTCTTGGTTTTCTCTTTAACTGTCTCTCAGTTTGCACTATCTCTTGCACGTCAGGTTCCTCTGTCAGGTTCCTCTTTATCCTTTCCACTTTGCATTTTTGGTGTACACACAAAATTATGTCATCGGTTTTCTTTGTACTTAGCCATTTTCGGTGATCTCTTGTATCTTCATTTTTTAGTTTTCTCTTTGTCCTATCTTTCGGTGTATGCTTACCAAAAGTGTTGTTTGCATACCAATGGAAAATTAATTTCATCATATCAATCAATCCAGATTAGCTATGTGTAATGCAAAACACTAAAGTAATGACTCATAAACACATTGACACATGGATTTTTAAAGTGGAAACCCTGTTAAGGGAAAAACCACTTAGGACCGGTAACCCAAAATTTTCATTCTTGTGAAGTGAGCTTGGTGAAGAGCCAATCCTATTAAAGGTTACAAACACACTGTTAGGTGTGACCTTGTTAGAGGATTTAAAATATTAATTTTTCACTTGATATCCAACATTTCTATGCTACCTTCCTTGTCCAAACTCTTTTGGTTTGTCAAATGGTATCTAGCATCTCATGCTATCTTCATGATCAACCTTTTTGATACTCTTTGGGATATATCTCAATATAGAAAAGATATTTAAATCCTACTCAGTTAAGAGACTTTCTGAATCAATGGTTAAACTGAAACAGTATGATCTGTTCACATATACAACTTATACTTGTAGATTTTCAGATCTATTGTAAGCTCATAAAACCAATCTGATCAATATATCTTTTTAATACCTTTGCTCCACTTTTGTTTTTCTTTGTTGCTCGGTGTCCACAGAAATCTTTAGCTCTTTCCTCAGCTTGTTATATCAGGATTGTATGAAGTTGTTCTTCATCAATTTCTCTCTAGGATCCTCTTTTTCATTCACTCCCCTTTTATTCGTAATGAATTAACTTGTCTCTTTATAGACATGATATTACCGTTTCTAGGTTCTTGATTTTCTTGATCTTGGCGTGATCTGTAATCTTAGCCAATCTGATTTAAAGCAAAACTCTTGTTTATCTTGCAGAGATCTTCTTGCCAACTGGACAAAATAACTTTAAATCCTTTACTTATCTTTGGCTTTATCTTGTCGATGAAAACAATGATAACTACTAGATAAGTCTATATTTACCTATGCCAGCTAGATATTTTGTCATGTCTGAACTCCAGTTAACTTTGGTGTTTTAACTCTTTGTAAGCTTTGGTCAACACTCCAGTTCTCCTCGGGCTTCTCTGTCGAGGTTATTGTCCATCGGGGTTGTCTGTCCTTCGGGCTTGTCTATCTGTCGGGTTACACTGTAATTCTGTCTACATCTTGGTAGCCAGTAATGGATTGATTGGCCTTTGTTTTGGTCTAAATGGTTTAATGCCTTCTTTTAAAGGGACATCATGTTGAAATAAATCTTCTCTATAGGCTTTAAAATCATCATAGGACCAGGCAAAAACATGTTTGCACCTTTTCAGCAACTTTATCAAATTTTGTCTCATGTTGCTGTCCAATTTCTTGCTAATGTAGACTAATTGGGGAGATGTTTCAGTTCCCAAATTTATTTCCTCTAAGTCTTCCACTTTGGCATTGGATTTCTGAGTCATATAGTTGTCATTTATGTTTAACATGCCTTCCAATTCAACCAATCCCTTGGGAATGTGATTAGTATCCAATTGGATGACTTCCTGATAAAAAATATACTCCTTATTGTCCACAATTGACACTAGAAATTCACAATCAATCTGCTGACCATCATATTGATCTATGCATTGGATAAACATGAGGATATCATCATCATCCTCAAAAACTTTCCAATTATGAATATTGTCAGGAACTGCTGGCCTACTTTTAATCTCAACCACAGACATGCTAGTAAGAGTAGCATCATTATTTTTTAGGGAAACATTTGCCAGGAAATCTGCCATTATATTATTTGATCTTTCTACCCATAATATATTGAAAGCATTAAGAATTCCATCCTATCCCAGACAAAATATTTATACAATTTTAATCTTTCATCTTTAGCAACATAATGTCCCCTAATCTGAGATATAATTAATTGGGAATCCCCATGGGATTTCAAACATTTAATACCATGCTTGATGGCAATATCCATTCCCAAGATTAAAGCCTCATATTCGGCAGTATTGTTTGTGCATTGAAAAGTTAACATGAATGAATATTTGAAAGTGATACCTGATGGGGATA
>MU217867.1:0-13014 GCA_018584345.1 Thuja plicata | reverse complement strand
CATCACTTCAGAAGAGTGAAAACTTGGTAGCATGTTACTGGTGGTTTTTCCCATATTGGGTTTCCACGTTAAATACTTGTGTCAACTTGTGTGAATTCTTATGGTTTTCTTTACTGTTATGTTACTACAAGCTAATTTCAATTAATAGTAAATTGCATGATTAAAGTTGTTGATTTATGTTACTGCTGTCGAGTAGATCTGAAGTACAGAAAGTTTTATTTGCTACATCTAGACCTGAGGATAACTAATTCACCCCTCCCCTCTCAGTTATTCTAAATTCATTCAAACAGGTTTTTGAATCCCCTCCCTATAACAATCATGAGGTTCCTATCTATTTCCTGAGGAAACTCTATTGTGAGTTTGTCCTGAAGGAGGTACCAGATTATTTTGACTTTCTAGAGTCTCAGGGTAGAGGTGGGGGTCATCATTTGATAGACCTATGGCATGTCATGGCCCTAATGCACCTAGGTTTCCCAAAGGCAAGCCACAGGTGGATCATGTTAGTATTCCTTTCAATGTGAAGGAACATGTGGAGGTGGACACACTAGCCACGATTAGTGCTCTGACACAGACTCTCATTTAGTGTGTCACTTCTCTAGTTGAGGGTGACCATGGTCGGTCTGCAAGAGATCTTTTTTGTCATTCTTGTGGATCCCTATACACATTTGGTACTGCCAATAAAGAGGAAGAGGATGATGGGCTGATGACTGATGATTTTCTCAATGCAACATTTGGAATTGATACACAAGTAAATATTTGCAAGTTCATTGAATTTATTTGATCATATTTCATTTTTAAATGAATGAATTTGATTTAATTAGTATCTATTGTTTATGAATGATCCCCGTAGATTTATACACTACGTCATCAACTCCACAAGTATGTATCGAATAAAACATTTTTTAAACTAATACATTTGATTATTCTATAATTATATGGATGTTTGTCTCATAACTTATTGTGCACGTACATTAGTTCACTCCTGGACCATTGACTTTGACATTAGACAGTGAAGGAAATCGTTCACATTTCTTTGAGGTATATTTATTTGTATGTTAATTTGATTACCTGATTATATTTAATTAATAAATGAATGAATAACTAAATTAGTAGACAAATTATGATCAAAATCCAAAGTCAAAGTGGTCATGGCAATGATCACATTCCTTCACCTGGCTTTGTGATGACATCAGTTAGTCCACAGGTATATGTGTAATAATGCATTATAATTAACAACTTAGTGGTATGTTCTTATAATAATGGTTGTCTTAGAAATTACCATACATGTGCACTAGTTTAATGCTAGAGCTACGACATCGACACCGCACACTGAAGGATGGAGTGGCACATTCATAGAGGTATCATTTATTAATTAGTGGGGTTTTAAAATGTTATAGGTATTCTTGATAACTACATAATACTCTTGTTATTTCATTTTTTGTTATTGACAGCAGAGACTCCTCATGTTTTTCGCGATACTATGAATCGTGGCGTAGCTGCAGCTATAGCTAATTTTGAAGCACTGACCAAGGTATGAAAGATGTTACTTAATTAGAATTTTTATTTTAATAGTTTGTATTGTAATTTGTGTTGATATTCATGTATGTATTTAAAATATTATTTTGATAGTTGTTGTAGAGACTCCTTACTCCAGATCGTCAGCGTGCCCCTTCGATGGATGTACATAGAGACTATTTGGTAGAAATAAGAAAATGTTATATTTTATGTCATCATATAATTGAATTCCAATGTATATTAGTTATTGATGTTTATAATCGTTATTTTATCAGCTCAAGCTACAAAAGAGTCTAGATAGGAGGACTAGTGAGCGCTCTCGGAAGAGTACTGTGTCTCTATCAACGCGACGATCGAAGACAACCCAAGATTTGTTTTCTTCCCCTTCCAGGAAATGAATAGATTAGGGATAATCATTGTATGTAAATATGGCATTACTAGACATATTTTTTGTATATTGTATAAGTGACATGTTTTATATCCATTTGGTTTTCACGAAGCCAATTTAACTTTATTAGACATATTTAATCTATGACATTATTGGACATATATATTTTTCTTCATGCTCTTCGAATATAAATAGTTTATATTTTAAGTATGAAATTCATGTGTCATTTGTATTGATGTAGACTAATTTATGTTTATGTGGATGTCTTATGCTTTGTAAATTGCTTATGCTTTATATTTATGCTTGCACGTGTATCTATGTATATTGTTACTGAATGATTCATACTCAATGAGAATATGCATGTTTCATTTCATAAACCTAGACTTTTAATTTTCATTCCAACACCTTAATGAAGTGATAATAGTTCATATAAAATCAAAAATATCAATCCTACCCAATTTTAGTCCTATTGGAGCATTTTGACCACCTAGACCTATTTAGGGCACTACAAGAATGTTAAGGGATGCACTAGTACATTGTGGTCCTGAATGTTCAATTGACTTGTGAATCATAACAAGGTTATTCCTAGAATTTACATGTCAAATTGAAGGTGTTAGCAGAGACGGTTTGATGCCAGGACGAGCGGTTTTCAAAATATGCAATGTTTCAGCTTTCAACTGCGCAACATTGCAAGTTTTTGCATCAACCGAAATTGGGTCAACAAATGAAAATGTAAGAAAATCTCTAAAATCTGAGATAGGTTATCACAGGCCTCCATAACATAATCCCATAGCACCTGATAGCTCATTGATACCCCTCCTGAGCTTCGATAAATGGAACCTTAAAAATTACTAATTTTATTGCTTGATGCACCTTGAGGGACACTTGGCTCCATAGCGGTCGAAAATGTTTGAGCCACTTCGCGATTGTAATAGGTTCTTTAATAGAATTCAACCGACATTTCAAAGTTGTTGGCAAAGATGGTTCGATTCCAGGATGAACAATTTTCAAGATATGCAATGTCTCATCTTTCAACTTTGCAACATTGCAATTTTTTGAATCAACTGAGATTGGGACGAAAAAAGAAAATGTAAGTGAATACCCAAAATTAAAGATAGGTTATTGTAGGCCTCCATGACATGGTTTTGTAGCACCTAACGGCTCATCGATACCCCTCACGAGCTCTGAGAAACAGACTCCTAAAGATCGCCAATTTTGTTGCTTGATGCACCTTGAGGGACACTTGGCTCCATAGTGATCGAAAATGTTTGAGCCACTTTGTGACTATAATGGGGTAATTCCTATTGTTCACCCTACATTTCGGAGCTATTGGCAGACACAATTTGATGTCAGGATGAGCGGTTTTCAAGATATGCAATGTCTTAGCTTTCACCTGCGCAACATTGTAAGTTTTTGCATCAACCAAGATTGAGTCAGAAAATTAAAATGTAAGTGAATCTCCAAAATATAAGATAGGTTATCGTAGGCCTCCATAACATGATCTTGTAGAAGTTTATGGCTTGTCGATACCCCTTGTGAGCTTTGAGAAACAAACTCCTAAAGATCACCGATTTTGTTTCTTGGTGCACCTTAAGGGACATTTGGCTCCATAGCAGTCGGAAATGTTTGAGCCACTTTGTGACCATAATGGGGTTGTTCCTAGCATTCACCCAACATTCTAGAGCTATTGGCAAAGATGGTTTGATGCCTGGATGAGAATTTTTCAAGATATGCAACATTTCATCTTTCAACTGCGCAACACTATAAGTTTTTGCATCCACCGAGATTGGGCTAGAAAATGAAAATGGAAGCGAATCTCTAAAATCTAAGATAGGTTATCACAGGCCTCCGTGACATGATCCTGTTGTACCTAATGTCTCATCAATACCCCTCATGATCTCTGAGAAATGGAGTCCTCAAGATCGCCGATTTTGTTGCTTGGTGCACCTTGAGAGACATTTGACTAAATAGCGGTCGACAACATTCAAGCCACTTCGTGACTATAATGGGGTCATTCCTAGCATTCACCTAGCATTTCAGAGTTGTTGACGGAGATGGTTTGATGCCCGGACAAGCAGTTTTCAAGATATGCAATGTCTCAACTTTCAACTACGCAACATTGCAAGTTTTTGCATCAACCAAGATTGGTTTAGAAAATGAAAATGGAAGTGAATCTCCAAAATACAAGATAGGTTATCATAGGCCTCCATGACACAGTCTCATAGCACCTAGTGACTTATCATTACCCTTTGTGAGCTCCAAGAAATAGACTCTTGAAGATTGCAAATTTTATTGCTTGGTACACCTTGAGGGACACTTGGCTCCATAGCGGTCAAAAATGTTCGAGCCACTTTGAGACCATGACAGGGTTGTTCCTATAATTCACCCGACATTCTAGAGCTTTTGGCAGAGACGGTTTGATGCTAGAACGAGCGGTTTTCAAGATATGCAATGTTTCATCTTTCAACTACACAACATTGCAAGTTTTTGCATCAACCAAGATTGGGTCAAAAAATAAAAATGGAAGCGAATATCCAAAATCTAAGATAGGTAATCCCAGGCCTCCACAACACAGCCTTGTAGCACCTAATAGCTTATCGATACCCCTCGCGAGCTCCAAGAAATAGAATCCTAAAGATCATTGATTTTGTTGCTTGGTGCACCTTGAGGGACACTTGGCTTCATAGCGGTCAGGAATGTTCGAGCCACTTTGTGACCATAACGGGGTCTTTCCTTTCATTCAATTGACATTCTAGAGATTTTGATGAAGATGATTCGATGCCAAGACGAGCGGTTTTCAAGATATGCAATGTTTCAGCTTTCAACTACGCAACATTGCAAGTTTTATCATCAACCGAGATTGGGTCAGAAAATGAAAATGTAAGAAAATCTCCAAAGTCTGATATAGGTTATTGTAGGCCTTTGTGACATGGTACCATATCACCTAATGGCTCATTGATACCCCTCATGAGATCTGAGAAATGGACTCCTCAAGATCGCCAATTATGTTGTTTGGTGCACCTTGAGGGACACTTGTCTCCATAGCGGTTGAAAATGTTCAAGTCACTTTGCAATCATAACAGGGTCATTCCTAGTGCTCACCCAGCATTCTAGAGCCTTTGGAGGAGATGGTTTGATGTTAGGACAAGTGGTTTTCAAGATATGCAATGTTTCAGCTTTCAACTGTGCAATATTGCAAGTTTTTGCATCAAAAGAGATTGGGTTAGAAAATGAAAATGGAAGAAAATATCCAAAATCTGAGATAGGTTATTACAGAGCTCCATGACACAGTCCCTTAGCACCTTATGGCTTGTCGATAACCCTCGCGACCTTTGAGAAATGGACTCCTAAAGATCACCAATTTTGTTTCTTGGTGCACCTTGAGGGACACTTGGCTCCATAGCGGTCGACAAAGTTTGAGCCACTTCATGACCATGAAGGGGTTGTTCCTAGTGTTCACCCAAAATTTTAGAGCTTTTGGCAGAGACAATTTGATGCCAGAAAGAGCAGTTTTAAAGACATGCAACGTTTCAGCTTTCAACTGCGCAACATTGCAATTTTTTGCATCAACTGAGATTGGGTTGATAAATGAAGAAAGAAGAAAATATCCAAAATATTAGATAGTTTATCATAGACCTTTGTGACAGAGTCTCGCAACACCTGATAGCTTGTCAATACCCCTTTTGAGCTCCGAGAAATGGACTCCTGAAGATCGCTAATTTTGTTGCTTGGTGCACCTTGAGGGACACTTGGCTCCATAGCCGTCGGCAACGTTTGAGCCACTTTGCGTCTGTGATGGGTTTTTTCCTAGTGTTCACCCAACATTCTAGAGCTTTTGGCAAAGAAGGTTTGATGTCAGGACAAGTGGTTTTCAAGATATGCAACGTTTTAACTTTCAACTATGCATTATTGCAAGTTTTTGCGTCAACCGAGATTGGGTCCGCAAATGAAAATAAAAGCGAATCTCAAAAATCTGAGATAGGTTATCTTAGGCCTACATGACATGGTCTTGTAGCACTTTACATATTTTTCATGCCCCTCGTGAGCTCCAAGAAATAGACTTCTGAAGATCATCGATTTTGTTGCTTGGTGCACCTTGAGGGACACTTGTATCCATAGCGGTCGACAATGTTTGAGCCACTTTGCGACCATGACAGGGTCATTCCTAACATTCACCTAGCATTCCAGAGTTGTTGGTGGAGATGGTTCGATTCCAAGATGAGAAATTTTCAATATATGCAACGTTTCGACTTTCAACTACACAACATTGTAATTTTTTGCATCAACTAAGATTGGGTCAACAAATGAAAATAAAAGTGAATATCCAAAATCTGAGATAGGTTATCACAGACCTCTATGACATGGTCCTGTAGCACCTAATTACTCATCGATACCCCTCACAAGTTCTGATAAAAGGACTCCTAAAGATTATCAATTTTGTTGCCTTGTGCAGCTTGAGGGACACTTGGCTCCTAGTGGTCGGCAACTTTCGAGCCACTTTGCGACCATGATGGGGTCGTTCCTAGTGTTCAACCAACATTCTGAAGCTATTGGTAGAGACAGATCAATGTCAGGATGAGCGGTTTTCAAGATATGCAATGTTTCAGCTTTAAACTGCACAACATTGCAAGTTTTTGCATCAACCAAGATTGGATCGATAAATGAAATGGAAGTGAATCTGCAAAATCTGAGATAGGTTATCATAGGCTTCTGTGACATAGTCTCGTAGCACCTAACGGTTCATCGATACCCCTTGCGAGATTTGTGAAACAAACTCTTGAAGATCACCATTTTTTTTGCTTTGTGCACCTTGAGGGACACTTGACTCCATAGTGATCGACAATGTTTGATCCACTTCACGACCATGACAGTATCGTTCCTAGCATTCACCTAAAATTATAGAGCTATTTTTGGAGACATTTTGATGCTAGGACGAGCAGTTTTCAAGATATGCAATGTCTCAGGTGTTAGAAGTACACTAAAATAGGAGCAAGGGTGTAGCAGCAGCAACTCTAGCCATTGGAGGGCTATATTTTATGATGGAATGTGTTCCCACATGTTAACGGGAAGGTGAATCCGTCATTGGTTGGTTCATAAAGTGCTTTGAGCATCGAGATTGAGAAAGCCCTAGTTTTTAGGGGTTTTGAGGGGTTATCCAAATATATAATTAGTTTAAATGAGATTTTAGGTTCTCCACACCTATATTCTTAGATGAGCTTTTATTCATACCATCAAAGGAAAAAGAAAGGTATAGTTTAAATGAATTTTTTCAGATACATATATACAAAGATTGTGCTAGCATGAAACATGACAATAAGCTTAACATATATTTCTAGAATTCATTTTGTGAACATATTTTTTAATTAATGATGAAAATTATGTTTACAAATTAGCTCATTAGGAGCACTAGGAAGAAAGAGCTGAGAAGAGAAAACCTCTGGTATTGCCCCAAAAAATAGAAGAGAAAATTTGTTATTAAATCTTACAAACTTCCCGTTATACATACAGGATAATGCATGAGCAATTTATAGTCCATGCAATGTGGATTCAAGGGAATTAATTCCTTTACAAATATACATGTTATATACACATGCATTCAACTAGATTTGACATTACAACATTTTGGATTCACTTTTAGTCCAATGAAATAGTCGGATCTTCCCTACCCTTTATTGTCTCAAGTATTGCCTCGTTGTGTGACTCACGAACCTTCCAAAGAGTTTTATTGTGTGGTTTTCCTCCATATCTAGTCAAATGGACATTTGATGCAATGAAAAGGTTGGAATAATGAAGAATCTTCATTTGTGTCTCCCAATTCTCGAACAACCACAACCTAGGGTTCTTCATACAATCTAAGCCATGTACTAGTTACAACCACTACTCCTGCAGGGTATTCTAATCCTTTATCATTTGTAACCGAGTGATCCAATTTCTGTTTGGCCTCAATACAATGACACAAATAATAATCCCTCCCTTCATCATTGTCTTCAGGTGAAATAATAGAAAAAAACATGGTCTGCAATGATAGAAGTATAATGAGGAGATTAATTTAATGAATACTTATGATAAAGTACTAAATTTGAGACTATTTGTGAGTTGACAATTTACCCGGTTGCACTAGATCAGAAAAATGGTCAAATTCAATGGATGATTCCATTTGTGTTAGTTGCAATGGTGTTGGGGGATGATAGGATTCAAGTGGGCTGAGATTCGTGAAGACCATTCATTGACCCATTCATTTGAATCACACCCATCCCAATCTTCATCTACGCATGATGAACAAAAGCATGTCATATGTCGTGTGTGGATGATACATGATCCTGCATTAGAACTTCTAAAAGAGTTTAGCTCACTTGATCCTGTTAATGTACAACAATCCTTGTATGGTGCAATGTTATTTTCATCCATCAACCAAAAAAATCTACGAACTGTAGACTCGCCTTCATTACCTAGGCCCATTGTAGCATTACACCATCAGACGATACATCCCGCATCTAACAATGTTTCTTGTTCATTGTAATTTAATTCTTCACATGCTAGGGCCCTTTTTAAGTATGCACCTACACCATTGTGCTCTCCCTTTCCATGACCGGCCTCTATAAAATTCCACATATATTGAATACCAGTGTTCGTATGCATCCTTCTCAACCAATAAAACATCTGAGAATTCTTGAATTGCGATGCACAATTTTCTAACCATGTGATGTATTGAAGATATGATATGCTCCTATTACTCAAATCACCATAAAATAGATGAAAGCAACCGTGTACAAACTTTGTAGAATATGAACGATCATCATTGATGTAAAAATGATACTCCCTCAATATCTTCTTGTTCTCCTCTATACTTTTGAGTGAATGCATAAATGCTATATGAAAAAATATAGAAACTTGTTGAGAGCTATAATACTTTTCTTGCACCTCGTTTTGTGGTTGTAGAGTGTATTTCTCTGCAAAGTTGACAATTGAAACAATGGTATAAAGTGGGACTGTGTCCTTGCACAACTTGAATTGGATATCCAACCATCGAGCTCTATGTGTATGCCTTGCATAATCATACACAATGTTATCATGAAAAATATCCATGAAATGATACACTGGAATATTTTCAATTACTAAATCACATCTTTTAGCCTCCTTTCCATCTTTTAGAGCATATGCGACTGTCTTATATTTTCCAAAATCCATTTTTTCATTCCCAATTGCATGTGTACTCTCCATATGTTGACAAATTGGAAAATGTTGCAAACCACCATAATCTATGCATGTACCATTCAAGCATGAGAGCTTGTAAAATTGTTGACCATCCAATCTTTCACATAAAATTGTAGTAATTAATTCCCTTGAAGATGTAGGTGGGTGATTTATATTACAATCCTGCAAACATTGTTAGAATGCAAATCTACACATATATGCTTATAAACATCAAAATGGTTAGAAAATTCAATATGTACGCTACAACAACAAGTTGTGTGTGTGTGATTTATCTTCACATAAAAAGGTTTAGCCATTTCAAAATATCCTTGACTAATTTTAAATTGAGGATACATATGTATAAATTTTGCAAAGAATTATGTCTGAGTTGAATCCAAAAAATATTTCGGATGTGGAATGCGGATTCGACTACCAATCCTCCTTCTTACAACATCTCTTTTATTTGGAGATACTCATGTATTATTCTTCCAAAAGTATTCAATCATAGATTTTAAAGCTTCAAAAATTGATTTATCTTTCCATGGTAGTCTACCAAAAAATGCCCATAACTCATTGTTATTTAGAACTTTCACTCTTTGACATCTTCCCACAGCTCTCATTAGAGACTTTCTACTTATTTTTAATGCTTTGCTTATCTTTCTAATGAGTCGAGATTTCTTCATTTGAGTGCTTACTATTCTTGATGTAAATATACATCATGTGGCATTACTATCTTTTGTGCATGATATAGAACCCACACTCTCATATGTAGTTGTGTGTGGTAAAATGTGTGATCAAAATCTATAATTACCAAACACTTCAATAAATCATTATATCAAGGGGTTAGCAAAAAAATAAGATTCAAAGCACTAAACTAAAACCCTTGAAACCAGCGTATTTCTTCCTAGTTGAAGTGATTTTGATTCTCATGGTTGTCCATCAGATTGGACATAGAGAAATCAGTGACTTGACGACTCCAAAATGGAAGATTCAATGCAATGAGAGTGAGCAGGATGCATAGATTTGCATACTTTTCTCTTGAAAGCTTGAAAATGGAAATGCATGAACTAGCAAACTAAATGCATAATATTATAAGAAAAGGAACTAAGATGCAAGATTAAGCTATCAAATGAGAAGAACAATGCATCAATATTAAGCTATAAAGGAAACTAGAATGTCATCTAAGCTAAGAAATGAAGTTAACAATGCAAGAAATGCAAGAAAATAGCATGAAAGCAAAGAAAATAAGAATGCACTAAAGAACTCTAGAATGAAAATAGAATAATAACTTTACTCCAAAATTTCTTGTTATGAACGAGAAAGGGAGCTACCTCTTTTATAAGAGATTCCAAGGAATGAGTGGTTGAGATTAAGAGGCAAAAGAAATTGATCAATGGTGGAGATGCAATTCCTCTAAATCCATGTAAGATGATAAAGTGATTTTGATTGGTCAACTCTGTGGAGAATAAGACAAAATTGGTATTTTCTCCCTTTATTTATTTTATTTGATTTTTGAGTGCACACCTATGTGTGAATGGGTTCACTATTTTGAACTTACAAATTTTTTTAATTTTATCCCAATGTTTTTTTTTTTTTGGGGGTTTAGGCTTTAATGTTTAATTATTTGATTCAACAAGTTAGGATTAAAATTATATAAGCAAGTTTGATTGAATGCTCAATAATTTAGAGTCTAAAAAAAATGTCTTAGATTTAGGATTTATAAAGACCAAATATTTGACAAAAGGGGGCAAAGGGTTTTCTAGACCATTTTTGGGTGATTACATTTTCCCCTCTTTGACTAATGTGTGATCGATCTGGGAACACATTGGGTCAAATAAAATTCTAAGTTTGATTGGATTTGGGAATAGCTTGATGTGAAGTGATGAAACTAAATGTCAGTCCTTCCAGCTAATTTCCTGATTTAAGATTAAGTTTAAATGATGAACCAATTTGATGTGGTGCGATAATACTGATTGGATTGATTGGGATAATTAACTTGATATGGATCCTGATGAAGCCAATTACCAGATTGAGGGGGATTTCTCAGATTGATATGGTGGGATGAACCTGATATGACCCTAGAGCTTGAGATTTGATGTGCAGTGATGAGAATCACTTGATTAGGTCTTGATTTGAGTCAGGGCCTGATGCCCCTAGATTGAACTTGCTGATGTGGATCAAATTGTTGATAGAGTGGTACTACCCCCTCAGGAATGAAATCAAAAGGAGGGGAGGCACAAGCTTGATATATCAAAAAAGCATTGAGAATTGTGAGATGCGAGCGTGTTTGGGATCCAATTGACCAAGTTTGACCAAAATGGACTTAAGTTGAATTTTTAGATTGAAGAGGGAAATGCACAATAAATTTGATCAAAAGGGATCTCGAATCGGAACCCTACGAGGAAAGCGTCAACAATCAACTGCATTTGTGAAAATTAGGTTAAATTGCATTTTTGAGGATTAAAACATCATCAGATTTTGATTCCGGTCCCAAAAATGGATTTAGAGAAGGTCGATTAGCCATGGGTGTGATTTTCACATCCATAAGAGCATTTTAAAAATTAGGTCAAATTTCTATATAAGGTCCGGAGGAGTCATTTTTCAAATCATTTTCACCGTCCACCTTTTGAGTTTTGAGAAGCTTCTCTAAGTGAGAATGGTGGTCCTAGTGTCTACTCATCATTTTGAACATATGTGGAGGCATGGACAACCTAGAGATTACGCGGGTATGTGCAAGATCATGAGGGGCCAAACTATGCCCTTAAGTGGCAATGAAAAATCAGCAAATCAGGGTTAGTCAAATTGGCGTGAAAATTTGAACTAGCTATCAACCTAATACCAAAAAGTTGTAAGAATAAAATCTGTAGGAAATTGAATTTAGTTTCTAAACTACTAGGCCTTTTCTAAAAAAGATTAATATAATTGGTGAAAAGTATAGATTTCAAAGCAGTATTACAGAAATTTCAGGAAAAAAACAAGAAGTAGGTGTATGTCTAACCACCTTAATCATGATCAAATGATAATATTATTTTATAAAATTTTAGATATACATAGTTGACTCATGCTCGGATGTGACGCATATTTTTGTGTAATTTTATTCCAAAAAAATTTAATTATGAATTTTCTTCTACAACATTTTCAAAATAAAAAAATCTCGTGTCTGACCACCTTAACTCATTGAAAACTTTACCAAATTCAAAAAAAAAAATTCCCCTTATAGTAGGCAAAGCATAGAATGCGACGCATTTTTTGGATTTCAAAAATGTTATACCGTCTGAAAGTTATAGCCGTTTTTCAATCAGTATGTAAATTAGCACTTTAGAGGTAACTCAATTCGAAAATAACTAATAATTACTTACCGAATTCCAAATTTGATAGAAATTATATCGATAGAAAGTTGATAATCTCCTTAAAATACCCTTTTCGTTTCTTCAATTTTGGGTGAAGAAAAAGTCGTCAGCTACATGGTCAAAGTCTGAAACTCAGAGAAACAGGGGAAAAACACATTTTTGGGACATTTGAAGAGTTGACCATGTAGGTTTGGTGCACAAAGAAATACTGAGCCTAATCGGGTACCTGATTTTTTGGGGTACCCAAAAATCCTGGTAAAATTTTGAATTTTGAAGTTTCCCTCCCCTTTCTCCCTCTAAATTTGTTTTCAACCCCTTTCTACCTCTCATTTTTTTATATTATATATTAGATATATAATATTAGATTAGATTATATATTATATATTAGATTATATATTAAATATTATATAACATACATTTTACATTAAATATTATATAACATATATTAATATTAAATGTTACATTATAAATCATATATTATATATTATTTTATATGTATTATATATATTAATATGTATTTAACAATATATCACATGATATCTTCATATTTAAATTGTATGTAAAATA
>MU217865.1:98772-112643 GCA_018584345.1 Thuja plicata | reverse complement strand
AAAAAAAAAATTTTTTTTTTTTTTTTTTCAACATTGGTCGAAATTTTGACCAATGCCACGGTTTATTTCCACCAACGATTGGTCAAAATTTCGACCATTACACTAAAGATTTCGACGGGAATGTTATGCTTTCCACCAATGTTTTGGTGGAAATTTCGACCAAATATTGGTTGAAATTTTGACCATTACGGGAAGAGCTTTTGACATTCGTTCTGTGCTTTCTACCAATGTTTTGGTGGAAATTTTGACCATATATTGGTCAGAATTCTGACCATTTCCCTACAGATTTTGACGGTGAATTCTACCAAAGTGAGGAAGAGCTGCTGTCGAAATTTTGACCTTTATTTTGGTCGAAATTGCGACCAATAATAAAAACATCGAAATTTCGACAAAAAAAGAGCGATGAAAGGTTTGGTCGTGTATTCGACCAATTACTGTCAAAATTTTGACCAATTTTCATCGAAATTTGAGGTCAAATTTACTAGTGTTCTAACCCACTATAAATAATTGCTTCCTCATAGGCTAAATCCTCAGAAGACAAAACTGGTTTTGTTCTTAGAATTTTGAACTCATTCCTTGAACATGCTTGGGTGTATGTAGAGTGGAGCCACTTGAATGTTACTTGTGAGACTACATACATTTAGGTACTCATAGGGCTATATGCCTAAATTTTGCCTTGTGCAATTCTATGGGAGATAGTTTTGAACAGATTGCCCAATAATCTACAACAAATTTAACTGAAAGAATTTCTAATTCATCCCTGAAAGTGTATAATCTTTGTGCAAGAAAAAAAGTAATTGCCCCAAGACACTCATCATATTGTGCCCTCACTTGCGTTTAGAGTCGGATAATACAACATCATCATTGGAGCCATTGCGTGCTTGGTGATGGCTATATTCTGATTAGCACTTGAGTGTGTACCTGAGTCAATGAGCAAAGATTTTCATCCTCCACCTAGAGAATAGGAAAATATGAGTGTCTGTTTCACCCTCCTAACAATGCAATACTTTTTGACATGTTCAAAAGATCATTAAAAAGATAAACTTCTCAAAATAATCAACAAGTTTCAAACCCTAGAGTACAAGTATTTTTCACACATTATGACACCTCCTAACGCAATCCGGAAACAAGCAATTTCATGCACTTCGAAAATAAACTTTTTAGAACTGACCAAAATTGACAAAGACATCATAAGATTGCATACCAAATTTCCCAAGTCTCATGCAGTATTTAGGATCACATTTGGTATTCTGGATCACATTTAGTTAGCACATAGTTGCATCCAAATTCTAGGCTCGCATTTGGTATCATCAGAGGGTCGCATCTGGGAGCTCGCATTCAGGATAGTGGGTACTTGTAGAAATTTTTATTAGAATGTCTCAGTTGATTAGGATACCCTTTTAGCTCTTTATTTGGTTCCTATTGTCTCTTTTGGTATCCCTATTGTAATTTCAAAACACTTTCAAAACATCCACCTTGCATGCCTAGTCAGTCTTTCACGATCAGTTCAATACGTGTGGTCTACCCACTTTCTACCAACAACTTGGTTCCCAGCTCACTATTAGGGCATTCTAACCCTCTGAAACTGGAATCATTTACATCCACCAACAAAAAATAGTTACTTTTACCTAGACATGCCCACTTGAACAATCTAAAACTCTCACTTGTACTATTGGGAAATGTTAACAAAGTTGAGGAACAACTTCATGGTTGACACAAGAGGCAACAAGTACATGTCTAAAGGATCAAAAGTGCCTCCTAAAACACCACACTTTCAAGGAGAAGCTTCTCATAGTTCCCTTCTCGATCTAGATTCCCCTCCAATGGATAATGATACTCACAGATGGAGTGAGGCCTTTGAGGAATATAACAATGGAAAACACCAAAAACCTGAAGATACTGATGAAGAAGAAGAACCCAAGTTCAAATGCCCTTTATTTGAATCTGGTAGCGAGGATGAAATCACTAAGGAAGAATATGAAAAACTCAAACAAAGCATGAGGTTTCACTAGATAATGGAAAAAATGATCGATGAGGATAAGGAAAAGTACTTCCTTCATATAGCATCCATAGGTGTCAAATTACCTAAGGATTATGATGTAGAAAAACTCAAAGAAAAGGAGGTACCAAATCTAATATCTATTCTCACCAAACAACTCAATTTGATGCAAAAAGAGCTCACAAACCTCAAACAAGAGAAGGAGAAACCCAAAACATAATACTCTTTGGACGCTATTTGTCCATTTCCTTTTGACAAGAGTATCACTATGGTCCCATTTCCCCCCAACATGGTGAGGCTAAAGTATGAAAAATATACGGGAGAAACTGACCCACATGACCATGTAAGGGAATTCTATGCTCTGAGCATATAATACATGCACAAACCCACATATCTCATATGGCTGTTTCCAAGAAGTCTAGGAGGTAATGCCATGGAGTGGTTCTCAAAACTAAACCCCAAGCTCAAGACATTCGAGGAGTTGATCCAACGGATCATTCAACATTACTCCTGCAACATCCAACATGATGTAACTATGATGGACCTATGTAACACCAAACAGAGAAATGGAGAATCATTCACACACTTCCTACAAAGATGGAGGAATATTTTTGCACGATATTCAAGGGCTATTCTCGAAATAGAGAAGATGGAAATCTTCGTTAATAATCTAGTGCCTGAATTGAACTATGCTCTACAAATGCAAGACTCTCCTAGTTTTGATAGAATGATTAAAAATGCCCTCTATATTGAGGAAGTAATGGTCAAAAGGGGAGAGATCACCCTCCAAAATGAAAACAATACCAACAACTCCAAATCCAAGCCTAAATGGTGGAAACAAAAGAAGAATTTTGTTAATGATGGAGTGGTTGATGCCTCTAACATTAATCCTAAACCCGAGGTATTCAATCTAACTAATGGCATGCAAGCAAGCAAAGATGCTAAGGTAACACCTCCCATACCCAAAGCAAATAATGATAATAACAAGGGATGAACATGGACTTCAAAACCCCAAAGAACATTCACTCTTTTAGGAGAACCTCTTGATACTATTCTAAAAACACCGTTGGATAACCAAGTTCTTACAATTCCCGATTCTAAACTGTGGGAACCAATGGTCAAAACCAGGTGGTGGGATGATAATTCCTATTGTGTCTTCCACAAAAGCAAGGGACACGAGACTAATAATTGCCTCAAGCTCAAGCATGTCATCCAAGACCTCATCAAAGGAGGTAAGATCAAAGTAGACAAACGTACTACTAATGAAGATCATACAACATTCAACAAACCCTTTCCTAATCACAATCAAGGGGAGACATCTAAAGGGAAGAGTAATGAGGTAAACTACATCTATTAAAAAAATGACAATGTGATTAAAATGCTTGACATTAAAATCGAATCCATCTATGTAGTCACAATCAAAGGTGTCTCATTCCACTCAAATACTGTGACACGGAGCCAAGCACAGGTTACAATCAAAGGACCTCCAAAACCGACAACAACATCAACAACCAAGGTTCCTATTATAACTATTTCTAAACCAGTAGAAAAACACATGGTCACTATTCCTGGAGAAAAATATGACTTGGTGGACCAATTGCAATGAACCTCTGCCAAAATTTCCATTTTCGAGTTGCTCAAGATATCCACGGTACATAGGGAAATCCTAGAATAAGCTCTACACGCTGCTAATGTTCCAAAAGATATTGATATAGACAAGTTCCAAGCGATGGTCAATCACATCTTAGCACCACATTACGTCTCCTTTTTTGAAGAGGATGATAGGTCATTGACACATCCACACAATTGACCCCTCCATATTGAAGTCCTTATTCATAAATCCCGTGTTAGACGCGTGTTGATAGGTGGAGGTGTAGGGTTGAATATTTGTACACTAGATCTAGTCAAGAAACTGGGTCTCTCAGAATAAAAAATTGACTCTAAAAGCAAGATAACCATCAAAGCTTATGATGAGGAAGAAAGATCCTCCAGGGGTCTTATTGTTCTACCTATCAGAGTCTGACCGATTGAGAGGAACATCATATGTCAAGTTCTGGATCTACCATTGGCCTACAATATCCTACTAGGGAGACCATGGATTCACGAGATGCAAGCTGTACCATCCACTTACCACTAGTGCATAAAGTTCCCACATAATGGGGTGGAAGTGATGATTCCCATAGATGCTAACTACACTTGCAACAATAGCCAAGCAGGTAGCATGATCCCACAGAACAAAGAAGCTATGGATACAGTTTCTCCTGAAACTACCAAAGACATGGTTATGAAGAGTTTTAGAAAAACCTTGAAACTTGAAGAAATAGGTATGGGAGAGTACAAGATAGACCTGACTCCTTCATTGACAAAACTTCTGATATCACCAAGATCCAATGGAAAACCTTCCTCAATATTCACACCTATAACATCCAAGGAGCCAAAAGTACACAAAGCAACTAGCATGGTAAAGGAATCCACATTTTCTTCAGATAACACAGAAGAACAGGCAGTCATGGACTAGCTTTACAAAGGAGAACCAGTGGAGGCTGAAGTAAAAAATGTGAAGATATCCCCAGAATAGTATGGAAAGGGATATGATTTCCTCACGCAAATGGGTTAAAAAGGAAAGGGACCTCTAAATGACATAGGATGATGGCTTATTGAACCTATACCCATGGAGTTTTGGAATACTAGAGATAAAAAAAGACTGGGTTTTAATGCTAAAACTGATAAACCTGCTTCAAAAGAGAGTCCACACTCAGATAAAGGGAGTGATGAAACAGGAAAACTAGAGCAATGGTCTTATGAAAGATTGTTACATGTTGGCACATAGGACCCCAACTACCAAGGAGAATGCTATGTACCTAGATTTGAGGTACCACAAGATCTTCACACTCCTTTGCTAGCACAACCTCCCATTCAAGAGGTAGGAGACACCATAGCAACAATAACTCAAGAGACACCCCGAAAATAGGATTTACATCCTAACTAGGGGCAATTGGTCACAATTTCACATGTTCTAGATCTACCACATTTTGATCTACAGATGGCTAACTAGGTACATAAAATAACCATTGCTGAATACTTAAACAGATCTGATGATGATGTCATGGACTCTCATGACTATGAATGGGAAGAGCTATCTGTTGCCACTGAAGATATTGGAATAGATAAAATTCACATGTTTGCGGCTTCCTCAACTCCTCGTAAACAATCTAACACTCCTCTCAATGATACTGATCCTCCTGAAGTAGAAGAAGAGTTCCTTCCCCTGATCATTGATGGAGACACAAGTCTAGAAGAATTTCATAGGCTACAAGCAAGAAGCCTCCTTTTACGAAGAGATGATGATGATATTTCTACTGATGAGTCACTAGATTTTGGTGCGCATATGACTAAAAACAACCCTTTTAATGACGATCTCACTCTTATTGATCTAAATATTGAAGAAATTAACTGAATAGATTGTGTCATGTCGGTTAATGGTCTTGATGTTAACACAGTGCTGTCCTTCCTAGAGTCTGACTCCCTAACATTGGTACTTCTAGACCTAATTGATTAGACTAAAACTAATCTTACTCCTATCCTCAACTTTCCCAATGACCACACCCTAGCTTATTATCTCAATGATTGTGAACCTTACCTTTCTTCCACCAATGCAAGGAGTGAGAACATGTCACAAGAGGATATCAGGTTTGTTAGTCACAAACTGAAAAATAAAGAGAAAAAGTGGGCTGATGGTGAAAACCACTCTGTGGCAGTATCAGATCCCAAAATAGTAAAGAAAAAAGACATATCCAATGGTGAAAACCTAAGGATGAGACTCTTGATATCCTCCCTGAACACCTTTAGGAAAGATCTTTAGTGCTGATTGAACCAACACAACCAACAAATTTGGGCACTGTTGAAAGTCCTCAAATAGTTCATCTTGCACAATCTTTATCAAAAGAGGAGAAGGTACAATTTTTAGAGTTCCTAAAAGAGAAGAAGATTAACTTTGCATGGTCTTATATTGATATGCCAGGGCTAGACCCTAATCTCATTATGCACCACTTATCTATAGCTCCCGAGATCAAGCCCGTAAAAAAAAATTTAGGAAAATGCATCCTCATGTTGCATTATTGGTAAAAGAAGAGCTAGAAAAGTTGTTAAAAGATGGATTTATTCGAGTCATTGCCTATGCAAGGTGGATCTCCAATGTGATCCCCATCTCTAAATTTGATAAATCTATCAGGATCTATACGGACTTCAGAGACCTAAACAAAGCATGTCCGAAGGATGAGTTCCCTCTACCAAACATTGACATGATCATAAACCTTACAGTGGGCTTCCAGATATATTCATTAATGGATGGATTCTCGGGCTATAATCAAATAAAAATTGCCCCTAAGGATCAAAATAAAACCGTATTCACATGTGCATGGGGCACCTTTTGCTGGAATGTCATGCCTTTCAGGTTAAAGAATTCCAGTGCAACATATCAAAGAGCTATGCCAAAAATATTCCATGACATGATGCATAAGAACATGGAGGATTATGTAGATGATACATTGGCTAAATCCAAAGAAAGAAGTACTCAAATTGCTAACTTAAGAAAGATCTTGGATCAAATGGAACAGTTCCAACTCAGGCTCAACCCAAAGAAATGTGCCTTTGGGGTCCAGTTAGGGAAACTCCTAGGATTCATAGTATCCACGAAGAGAATCGAGGTAGATCCTGCAAAGGTGAAGGCTATTCTAGAGATGACTCCTCCAGGAAAAATCAATCAAATGAGTACACTACAAGGGAGACTCTAGTCCATTAGGAGATTCATGTCCCAACTTGTAGATAGGGCAAAACCCTTTACTAAGTTTCTACATAAAGGGGTTACCTTAAAGTGGGATGAACACTGTGAAGCAAAATTCAGAGAATTGAAAGGATACTTGGAAAATCCTCCTATCCTTATGGTGCCTATTCATGGGAAGCCCCTAATCCTATACATTTTAGCTACAGCTACATCCCTAGGAGTATTGCTGGCACAAGAAGATGAAACAAAGAAAGAAAGAGCTATCTACTACATTAGTAGAACACTGGTCGCCTATGAGCTCAATTATAGTCTCATTGAAAAAGCATGTTTAGCAATCGTCTTTGCATCACAAAAATTGAGGCACTACATGCTCTCTCATAAAGTGAAGCTCATTGCTAAGATCGATCCTCTAAAGTATCTTTTGAGCAAAATATCATTAACAAGACATTTGGCAAAATGGCTCCTGATTCTAAGTGAGTTTGACATTGAATATGTAGAACAAAGAGCTATCAAAGGATAGGTCCTTGTAGATCAATTGGCTAATTCACCACTCCAGGATGATGAACCTTTGCTAATTGAATTCCCCGATGAAGTAATCATGCATCTAACTGAATATCCATGGAATATGTACTTTGATGGTTCATTCACTCAACAAGGCTCTGGAGCCAGGGTACTATTTATAACTCCTCAAGGATACAAGATTCCCAAATCTTACAAATTGATGTTTCCATGCACCAACAATATCTCAGAATATGAAGCATTGGTCAATGGCCTCAAGCTAGCTATGGAATGGAAGATCATAGAGTTATATGTGTACGGTGACTCCCAATTAATTATTATTCAAGTCAATGGGGAGTATCAAAGAAAAGATGAGAAGTTAATGCCCTACAAGCAACTAGTTGATGACTTGAAGAAATACTTTGTCTTCATCACCTTCCAGCAGATACCAAGATCAGAGAAAAAAGCTGCGGACGCTATGGCTACCTTGGCCTCCATGTTACAACTCAAAGAACATCAATTTTGCTATTAATTCTTGGTGGAAGAAATATCCTATCCTACCTTTGATACCCCTGAATACCAGGTAATATGTGCGTTAAATACCCCAGATTAGTCTTGGTATGCCAATATCATTGCTTACCTTTTTGACCAAACCATTCCTACCAATCTATCTAGAAATGAGAAAAGATCCCTAATTAGGACAACATCATGTTACATCCTCATAACTAATAACTTATATCAATGCGGTCTTAACGGTACACTTCTTTAGTGTTTAGAACTTGAAGAGTCCAATCTAGCATTAACAGAAGTCCATGAAGGTGTATGTAGATCACACTCGAATGGCTTTTCATTGGCCAAAAAACTACTCAGAGTAGGCTATTATTGGCCGACCATGGAGGGAGATGCTATTCAGTTTTCAAAAGTATGTCTTAAATGCTAGACACATGGAAACCTTATCCATGCTCCTTCCAGAGAACTTATACCTTTCATAACACATTGGCCATTTCAGCAATGGGCCTTTGACTTGGTTGGAAAAATATATCCCAACTCTTCAAATGGACACAAGTTCATCATTACGACCACTGATTATTTCACAAAGTGGGTCAAGGCTGTGCTGCTAATCAAAGCCACTGGCAAACAAGTGGCTATTTTCATTCTGAACTACATTATTTGTAGATATGGGATACCCTCTTCAATTGTAATAGACAATGAGGGCTAATTTAAAAATCAAGACATTGATCACCTTTGTGAACAGTTCCATATCACTCAACATTGTTCCTCAATCTATTATCCTCAAGGTAATGGATAGGCTGAGGCATCCAACAAGAATATTCTTAAGATTCTACACAGAACTGTGAGCAAGTTTGGCAGAGACTGACACCTACAACTAAATTCGACACCATGGGCCTACAGGACAAGCATCCAAACACCAACTAGAGCCACACCATTTTCTCTAGTCTATGGTGTTGAAGTAGTACTACCCATTGAGGTTGAAATCCCATCATTGCAGATATCTTTACAAGGTCTTGTTACTGACAAGCAATACCACATAGATAGGGTAAATTCTCTGGACATACTAGATGAGCACAGACAACAAGTGTTCGATCACCTCAAAGTGTATCAATAATGTATGTCCAAAGGTTACAAAAAGAAGGTTAAACCACACAAATTTGAAGTAGGAGATCTCATCCTCAAGGAAAATCCTAAGAACCAGCCTAATAGGGAGCAGGAAGGAAAATTTGAACTTAACTGGCTAGGACCTTATGTTATCACTACTACTTTTGGGACTAGAGCTTATTAATTAGCTACACCTAAGGGAGACGTTCTTCTAGATCCTATCAACACTCTACATTTGAAGCGATTCTATGCTTGATGTTCGGCTAGCAGATCCTATAAAACAAAAATTTCTTGCAAAATACCAAAAACATTTAGAAAATTGATCTTGAAGAAATCCAAAAATAGTGGAAAAAATCCTACAGAAAAGGTATCCTTGGTGAAAACCTAGAAAACAGGTGCCTTGATACTGCAAAAACATTCAAAAAAGCAAAAATAGAAAAAAAATAGAAAAAGAGAAAAGTGCCTTGATGAGCACCTGGTAAAATAGGCATCTTGGTAGCAAAAAGAAAGAAAAAGATCTTGCCATGTGGTGAAAACCTGGCAATCAGGTGTCACTTGTTTTCAGCGCTCCATCTATCAATACATTGCTAACATTAGGCCTTCATAATTTTAACTGTGCTCATACACTAATTTCATTTTCCTACATGGCTATCTTATCCTCGCTTGGGATTTGTCTACATTTACATCATAGGAATAAGTCATTTTGCACTGGGGGCATCTTTGCTGGCATAGTAGGTTTTGGTTGCTCTAAAATGGTTTGCCTGACAAACACAATGTTCCTTGATACATGCAAAAAAAATGTCACTTTTCAAAAACAAGGATGTCTTTTCAAAACATCACATATCTAGACATGACAAATACATTAAAGGAGTTCCTACAAAGCTCTATTGGACCGCAAACATGAACAAATTATCCTATCAATGCACAGACACAGGACACCATATTGCTTATATCCCAGTTTTCTAGTTGATGAATCTCCACTGTGTTTGACATATGAATAAACAAGTACTATCTAAACACATAGTTTGATATTGGTTTGATTATGATTCTTTCATGTCCTGATGATGTTTTCAACTAGGGGCATCTATGTAATTATAAATTTTATTTGATTGATTCACAATTGATAATTTATTATGTCTTCTTAGTTACTCAATGACGTTTTTGAAAAGACAAAGAGTCACGAGGATAGGGGGCATAATGTTTTCTTGATTTTTTGTGTATGGTGATTATTCCAAATAATCCTATAAATTTCACCTAACTTAGATGTTTATGGTAAGAGTTGCCACCATGGGTGGCTAGCCTCATATATCTCGATCTTTGTTATGTGTAAACTATGGGGAGGTTGAAACAATTTCCTTGTCTGTTTTCTGATCCTAGTTCCAATATCTTGCCTTAATCAGAATCTGGTATATTAAAAGGAAGGTGACTATTTTGTTATCCTGGCTTCTATGCCTTGATGCCTAAGTCTATTTCTGACATTTCAATAAAACATAGTATTCATACTTTCATAGTATCAGTGGGTATTAGTGATGGTTGTACTATTAGGGGGTATCCATTCCAAACAATGCCCAATGATGATAAAAAGCTATACATTTGCATACCAGTGACAAAGTCCTAAGAGTCTGCATATAGCTGCATTTAGAGATTGCATGATACATAAAAGCATAAGGAATTTTGAGCTAAAAAATGATTTCTATCTTCTTCTCAAAACCAAGTTAATAACATTATCAATATTACTGATATCAAATATCATTGCACATCCATAGCATACATTTTGCATTCATAAAAAGAAGCAACAAAAAAATACAAAAATAAAGCATCCATGTATTGCATTTTTACTTTTCATCCTAAAGTGCATCCATACATCTATATTGCATGAAAGAAAAATAAAAAAGAAACATACATTTGCATTTTCACATGAGTATCATTTAAAACATATTTATATTAGTAATGACTCATCACATCCAATCATAAAATGATGTCATCATCTAATTCTAACTCATCAAAGAGACCAAGATATCATCACATGTGCAAGATACATTTACCACATCTATGAAAGAAAAGGGAACTCATGAAACATGTCAGAAATAGGAAGCTGCATCAGATATATATATGATCACAACATGGTACATATCAAAATATGGAACAATATGCATAAATATTATCCAAGTATCAGTGAGCCAAAATGAATCAGATATACATGTATGAACATCATATACAAAAGAGGGATCTCAACAGGATCCAAATATACAAATATGATGTCAAGAAATACATATAAATGGTACAAAATATCAACTCTATCCTACCCCTCTCCCTGATTAGGAGGAGGAGGAGGAGGAGGTGGTATAAAAGGAGCTGCTGGAGGTGGCATGGCCCCCTCTGACTACTGAGTCACTCATGAAAAAGAAGGAGCTCTCTAGCCCTCCAGAACTATTGCATGATACAAGGCATAATAATAAGTAGCCCTCTGCCCCTGATGAACCGCTGTCTGGGCATGTGCATCCCTCTCGACTTTGAGCATCCCTTCCTATCCCTCTCTTCTCTCAGTTGCTCAAATTATATATCCCTGTCTGCCAGTAAGGCATCTGCAGTAGTAACTCGGGCCTCCAATGCTGTAATCTTGGCTCAGAGTTGCTCCCTCTCCTGCTCACATCTAGAATAAAGATCTTTGTCTCTACCTATATCCTGCTCTTGGGACCTATCATTTCCTCTATCTGGTGGCCTATCCTATGACCCCTACCACCTCTGTCACTGCTGCTCTCCTGTAAGCAATGGACCAGTATCTCTCCGAGGGGCCACAAATCTGAACCTCTGGCACCTACCCTGCCCGCTGGCACTGGCTCCACCTATATCCACTGCCTCACCACCACCCCCTCTATCATCTCCATCATGACCATCATCAGGAGGAGGATGCCTGACATCTCTACCATCCCTTCCACCATCATGACCTCCATGTCTTCTAGGAGCCCTGTCTTTCTACGCTCCTCCCCTACCCCTGGCTAGTCGATCATCAGGATCATAGTCTAAGGGCTCCTCTATGCGAGGAATGATCTCCTCAAGAATAATGAATTGAGGAGAGGGGTATTAAAGCATCTCAGCAGCATATCTATCAGACACACCTGCATCAGCTATATCAGGACGTGTTAGGAATAAGGTGTCTCAACCTTGGATAATTCCTATTATTATTATTTGTTTTGTAAAATGTATTTTCTTGCAAATAATGTAATTAAGTGTGAGTGTACATGTCTAGTTGGCATGTTGATGTGTCACTCCACTTGATTTGTCGGCATTTTGAATTGTGTGTAAGGAGATCATGGCTGAAACGGTTATGATGGATTCCTATGACATGTAAGAGCTATTTCTAGGAGATTTCAATTACAGGTGAAGACATGCAAGACATGTGGCAACTGATAAAGTTGAGTACTTTACACTCTTCCACAATTGTGGGGTTCCTATTTTCTCAGAGAATGGTAAAACCCTAATATGACTATCCTTGGAAGTTTCCCTAAAAAGGAAAGTGCATGATATAAGCATTTTTTAGGGTTATAGGAAAGGATATGAAAAGAGTGTATTGTTGGTATGATCTAGAACTACTGGTTTTGTCTTAGAGTATCAATTGTCTCCTGAAAGAACTTGCATTGCAAGTGTGTTGTAACCATTGTGTTGAAGACAATACATTGTGCAGGTTTTGGAGTGCTGGGGTTTTTAACCAAAAGGTTTTCCCCAAGGTAAATCATTGTGTCATTCTCTATTTTCTATATGCATGGTATGTGGCTGCAATATCATTGTTAAAGTAGTTAACGAATCTGAAATTGTAAATATTTAAAAGAATTTGCACAATACTTTCCTTTAGAGATTAGTGTAGGAAGCTGTTTCCGCACCTGAGTTTCCTTACAAGTGGTATTAGAGCTTGATCAACTTTTGATGCTAGTTGTTGGGTAGGGTTTTTTGAGCTAATCTCAAGTTGAGTGGGAGTTTTTTTGTGCAGAGCATTCTGAATCTTATTTGCAGATTAAGATGGCAGGTTCCTCATACAGTAGAATGGAGGTGGAGAAATTTAATGGCACTAATTTTGAGTTGTGGAAACTCAAGATGGAAGACATGCTTGAAGACTGCGATCTATGGGAGGCTACTTCACTTTCTGTGAGACCTGCATCGATATCTCAAGTGGATTGGGAGATCAAGGATTGGAAGGCTAAGGGTCTCATCAGACTCTATCTAGCAGATGCCATTCTTCTAAATGTTCTTGATGAGACTACTGCAAATTCTTTGTGGACACGGCTTGGGTTTGTGTATCAGGCCAAATCTTTGGTGAATAAGTTGTTCCTGAGAAAGAAGTTGTATTCTTTAAGAATGGAGGAAGGTGGATCCGTAATTGATCATCTCAACACATTCAATTTATTGATTGCATAGTTGGCATCATCCGGTGCCAAGATCGAGGAGGAGGATCGATGTATGACCCTACTTTTTTCCTTGCCAAATTTGTGGGACCATCTTGTCATGGCTCTCAAAAGTACTATAGTCACATTTTGTATGGATGATGTGGTGTCTTCACTGCTATCTGAGGAGATGCGAAGAAAGACTTCATATTCGTCTAAGGAAGCCCTTTTTGTTCATGGGAGATCCAATGACAAAGGAAAGTAGAATGACAGTAAGTCAAAGAAGGGTAGATCCAAATCCCATGGGAGTTCTAAGACTCCTGGAAATTCCAAGGCAAAATTTTGGAACTTTGATAAATCTGGGCACTTTCGGAGGGACTGCAAAGAACCGAAGAAGAAGAAGAAAGGCTTAGATTCAGCTTCTGAAAAATCTCAAGAAGATCGATATGATTTTATTGCATCTTTGGTAGCCCATGCATCCAATGATGTGTGGTTAGTAGACTCGGGTGCTTCTTTTCACATGACCTCTCATCGAAATTGGTTCTCAAAATATGAAGAGTTTGATGGTGGAAAGGTGTACTTGGGTGATGATTCT
>MU217865.1:41851-61650 GCA_018584345.1 Thuja plicata | reverse complement strand
GCATTTGTTAATAGTCCACATGCCTTACTATGCTTTGACATCTTGCATGCTTCTAGACGTGACAAAACATAAAAATGGTGAAATATAGGTATACATATTGTTAATCATTTTTAATTTTAGTTTAGAATCAATACATTTGGAGTGGGAGTGTACAAATCATTGATCTTTCTATGAGAAATAATAGTAGCACTGAGCACTCTTACCATTTCCTTATGCTTTGGTTCTTGTTTTCTAGGTTTTCAAGCTATGTGTGTTGGTTAGAGTAGGGTTTCATGGTATCATTTTTCCTTGAGGGATAGGGACAAATCCTAAGGTAATGTCCAATTTTAAATCTAACAAATTGTGCACCAGAAGCTTTTCTAGGTTGAGTAGCTTTTGTGGAAATCTCCATATTGATAAAAAAAATAAAAATGTATTGATGGATTTCAATCTATTATATTCACTTGTACACAATCTATCATATAAAAAGTAAAATTAAACTATTAACCATTTTATAATAAAATAAAATAGTGAAATTTCTACATCACACTAAATTAAATTAATTGTAATATTAAAAAATAAAAAATATATTTTACAAAATTTGGCAAACTATTTTAATTCTATCTCATTCATTCATTGATTTAATGACAATGAATGAAATATGTGAATAAGGATTCGTGCCATAGGGAGTAGAATTTTAATATTTAAAAAATAAAATTTGTAATTGGTAGATGATGCGTATACTGAATAGAACAATGAACTAATCCATCGCAGGTTTAGAAGGGCATTCAATATGGACAATTAACACCCCTAAACAAGAGGTGTGGGATTTAAATCAACTTTACACGCACTCGTGCGTGCATGGTCTTTCTTAGTGAACATAAAATATCACTCATGTCTATTGCGGAAACTTCCTATCCCCTCCTTTCAACCAAACAATTTCAATGTTGTGCAATAAAATCTACCACTTGCACTCCATCACACCTTTCAATCAAAGGGTTCCAATCTTTTCCCTGTGCAGAAATTCAGCACCACAACAGATATTGTGTGAGAAACAAAGTAGGAGAATCACAGGAGGGACCTCAATAAACCTCTTAAACTAAGGTAGAGGACCCTCTTCCAAACACCAACCGGGCCGACAACAGCAGCAAAAGTGTCTTGTATTTCCTCTGTCCATTTCTTAAACTTGTTGGGGTAAGTTCAAATTTTCATACCATTAGTGTAATCTTCACCAGTAAGATATTTTAAAATTTATCTTCACCTTCGATTTGAATTAATAAGACTTTTGGACCATGTCCTCTTAGCTTGAATTGCCATTATTTAAATTTAGCTTTTCACTAGCTTGCTGTTTATCACATGTTGAGGGTTACAACTAACAATCGCTGACTATACACTTGTAACCAGTCACTGTCACTACACCAGTCAAATCCTTGGTTTTCTCAGTGAGAAAGGCAATGAAAAGATAATATAACCAAGTAAAAAAAAATGCAAAGAGACATTCCTACATTCCAAACCAAGCCAACATCATGTTCAAATCAAATACAATAGTTTGCGGTTGTTTGACTGTATCCGTAGGCCAGTGGAATACACAGTTTGCAAAGAAATTTTGATTTTATTGATTCAAACTATAAAAAAATTGATCAAGCTCAGATCAACACCTCCCTAATTCATGGATCTCCATCTCAAGATACATTAACTCTCCAAATCCCTGAGAGTAACCATTCAACTAACTCTAACTGTCACATAACAGTCTGATTGTTAGTGACAAAACACAAGAAATAGTTATCAAGTTGACAAGAAAAGTTGTCAAATAAACAACAAAACACCCTTTGCTCATTATAAATACTCATAAAAGGTTTAGAGACAACCTTTGAAAGCTAACTTAACCTATAACCCCTACTAACCCCAACTAACTCCAATTAAGCCCTATTTGGCTTATATTGCCAATATAGGAAATTTACAAGACTTTGCACTCTTAGTGCTCTTAAAAATTATTTAAGTATTGTGCCAATATATAATGTTGAGCATTATAGATAAGAATTATTTTAGTATTAATCAGAAAGGTTAAAATAAATGCAAAATATACGGAAATAGGCAACTAGTTGAAACACTGACTTTCTACTTTCTGTAAAAGATGATAAACTTTATTTAAATTGTAACACTTAATATCTTGTATGTTGCTATTTGTAGAACTTTCTTATTTATAAGACACTTATTATTGTAGACACCCTAAAATAGATAGGCTTGCGACTTTACATTAAAAACACTAATTTTCATCTATTAATTAATGGTTTTTTAATCATTAATTAATCATTTATTTTCCTCTAAATTCATTACCCAAATCATCTAATCAAATTACCAAAATTAATTAAATAGTTAATTTTATTTAATTAATTAACTTTAACTGATTAATTACCATTAATTAATTAATTAATTAAACTCAATTTCCTATAGTTTAAATTCAAATATTTAAACTTACTAATTAAATTCTTCCAATTAAATTAATTTCAATTAAATTAATTTAATTTCATCAAATAAAGAAATTCTTAATAAAAAAGAATTCAATTATCTCACATGTTGAAAATAATAATTAAATAAATGAATTAAATATTCATTTATCTTCAAAGAGATAACTCCAATCAGATCACATGGGTTACTCCACCCATCTCTCCAGTCTACATGGGTAACTTCACCCACCTCTTCAGTTCGAAAGGTAACTCATAATTAGCTCTTAAGTCAACCAAAATCTATCTCCTCTTTACCAAATGAAGAGGTGGAGTTTACTGAGGACCTCTCTAGTTCCTTTTGATCTCAACCGTTCATCTCCCTATCTCTGGGATTGATCTCAACCGTTCATATCATCACCAATTCTTATATAATAAACCCTTCATAACCATTTGAAGGATCTAGCATTTCAAGCTCTCGTGCACCATTACTCCGTCAGTTTGGTTCTCGCATTCAAGCCATCTTGCGATCACACACACCCATTTCAATTATCAAATTCTCGACGCTTCTCAAGTCATAGATGCTGCCCCGCCAATACCGAGCATCAAGAACAACATTTCAGAAGGAGTAGAGAGAGACAATAAAAGCTTTAAGCATCGTGGGGTTTGCATTGATTTGTCTTCCTTTCTCTTGCTTGTACATTTTATTGCTTACATTTCTAGTTATTCATTTAGTAGTCATTGTATACTTGATTTGCATTCATTTGTGAAACCTTTGCTACTAACCCTCACCTTTGGAAAGCTTTGGGAATTGAAAAAGAGAGGTGTACATTTTGGTGAACCCGACGTGAATCAAACAACCCAAATATCTCTTGCAGATGAAGAAACGGATTGATCAACCACGGCTGTACGGTCATAAATTTAAAAATTGGACTTTTCTTCGACATTTGTATTATTTCGCAGTTGCTGGTATTTTACCGCAATCGTCAATACTATGCTGGAATCGACTGGTTTAATACCGCAATTGATTGCAGGCTTTCACAATTATTCTGTCCATTTCTTGTCTTCTTTCCTCTGGTATTTTGCCACAATTGTCCGATCCGTGCCGCAATTGAAAGAATTTTGTCATAGTTGCCCGATCTATGCCGCACTTGACAACATTTCACCGCAATTGCTAGTGCTTTACCGCAGTTGACAGAAATTTACCGCAGTTGCTAGAATTTTACCACAATCGCAGGAAATATTGCAACATCATATCCAAATCTTTTGTCTATCTATTTCTAATTTGACATTCTTTTCAGTTTCTATGCAAGATTGGATGAAAGTCACCAAGGACAGATAAGTGTAAGTTTTGGTAAGCATCATTCGTTATTTCAAAGTTACTTATATCATCATTTTGCAAATAATCCTTTTTGGTACTAACCTATCTAAACAATGCAAAATTAAAAGGAATTCATTTGTCGATTTGGATTTAAAAAAGAACAGTGCTTGCAAAACATTTCACACCTCATATTTTGGATTTGGGCTTAAAATTGACATGGGGATTAAAAATGAACAAAGGCAAAAATATCTCTCAATTTGGTGTAATTAAAATTGAACAAGCAATCAACACTTACTTTTGGGCTTAAAATTGAACATTAGTGCTTGTATGGTGGTGTAGCTTAGTTCACATTTCAAAATTTGGAGCTTAATCAATTTACCTTGTGTCTTGAGTTTTGGGTGCACTTGCACAAATTGTTAGATTACAAACCTTTATTTTTTAGAAAGGCCTATTCGGGGAATGCGCTTCTTCCTCGGAGGACAACCTTAAACCGGTAATCCTTCTGACCGGTATATAAACAAGGCATGAACCAAAGTTCCATCTTATCTAGCCAAGCTTGGGTGAGGTGTGTTGACAATAGTTTAGATCGGGTGAATATCCCTAAGGAGCCAGTGTGGTCAACTAGGCTCTTAAATGAGTCACGCACGTACAAACTGATTGGAGAGACACCAGGGACCCTTACTACAACCTTGTTAATTAGAGGCCCACCCATTTTTACCTCTGAACATGTACCTTATTATAGTGCAAGGGGTTGCAGAATTTCCCTCCAAGATTCCCAACATATGTGTCCCACGGTATTTGTGTAGTGAAAGAGATCTTTACTTCATGACAACAATACCTAGAAATGAAAAAAACACTGGCACCTACGTCATGGATCTTCGTGTCCTAGTAGCATGACAATTTCTATGTGAGCTAATGTACATTCAAGCATTGGGCCTATAACATTGTATTCTGAAGCCAATTTGACCTAGATTAAATCTGATTGTTCATTGTTGAGACCTCGTGATAACCTTACAACTTGAAAAAATTTATAGAACACACACTCATCAATCTTCATTCTTCAAAACACAGTGTCTATTGTGCTTTTTTCTTTGATCAGTTTCTGAAAATGAAAAACCAAACATCCAAACTATCAAAATGAGTCAAATGTGTTAAAGTCTAGGGTTGTCATTGTCAAGTGTCTTGCAAATTAGAAGCATTGTTCCAAAAAATTCAAAAAAATCAAGCAGTGATACTTATCCTCTAGTCTTTTTTAGATTGTTCCTCATTTACAACAATTGCCTGCATTGTGCCCCAATTGAAGGAAGTTTGCCGTAGTTGACTTGTTAATTGCCGCAATCATCATGTTTATTACCGCAATCAGTGATAAACTACCGCAATTGACCAATTATTTTACCACAATCAGTGAAATAGTACCGCAATTGACCAGATATACTATATTCCTGTTCTGACCTAAAACCTTGAAAGAATTCTTCATTTGGTGTCTAAAACTAGTGTCTATCCCAGGAAAATGCGAAGAACATTGTGTAAATCTCTAAACATTAAATATTACCCTTTCTTTGTAGAAGCAAGATTATTGTCAAAAACATTGTCCGTTCGAAAGCTCAGACTCAAAATACCTTGATCTCATCATTTCAAATATCATCATCTTTTTCAAAGTGACTTTGTCCAAGACAAAGGTCAGAAAATACTATCTTTTTATCATCACAACTTTGAGATCAAGTTACCTTTGTCCAAAACATAACTTGGATTTCCTCAAGAAAAGGATCTTCTTCCTTGTTTGCTTTATATCACTTGTTTTAGTTACAAAACCTGGACCACACTATGTCTCAAACACCTCATGACGAACCGTACACAAGGTCTAAGGCTAGAACTTAACCTAATGAGTCCTATATCAACCGTTTCCCCGCTTGGGAGACAGAGCAAGAGAATGATCCCTTTGCGAATAACAGTCCTGCTCTATTCATTGAACAGCCGCGTGGGGCAGATTTTTTCCAAGATATCACAGAGGAAGAACTCAAATATGTGGAGCAAGATGCTTACTCCACAAAAGTAGTTGACGCTGTTGTAGAGAGGAACCCTGAATGTTACTTAGACATGTTAATAAAGAAGGGAGTCAAACTCCCCGCTAAATTTAGTGTATCAACTATATGGCTCAAAAACCCTCTCACAGGTCAAAACACTACTCAACCACCTCAGATACTACCTATTGTGTCTCCAATATTTCCACCTTTGATCTTGCCTACATCGATGCAGACTTTATCCAGTCAAACTAAGGACCCAAACTAGGCTAGCACATCATCCACTCAAAGCATGATAGGATCGCAACTAAGTGCACCCATGGTCACTAGTATGCCTACACCTTTGGTCTCATGGCCAGGACAATCAAGCTCTCATGCTATGCCTTCCATCCCACCTAACACCAACTATTTTGAAACTATGCCACTGCTACAGTCAATTCACACTAGTCATGGGATCAATACTTCATGCCCACATGGATCCATCTCGGTAGGAATGAATTACAGTCAAGGCCCACCCAAGGATACATCTATGCCCATTCAACCCCCACAACAACAACCCCAGCTTTAGTTTCCTCAAATCCAACCTCCGCAACAACAACCCCAGCTTCAGTTTCCTCAAATCCAACCTCTGCAACAAGAACCCCAGCTTTAGTTGCCTCAAATCCAACCTCTGCAACAGCAACCCCAGCTTCAGTTACCTAAATTCTAACCCCCACAACAGCAACCCCAGATTCAGTTACCTCAAATCCATCCCCCGTAATAGAAACCCAAACTTTAGTTACCTCAAATCCAACCTCAGCAACAACAACCCTAGTTTCAATCCCAACCTCAGCAGCATCATTACCAACCCTAGCAGTTTCAACCACAGTTTCAATCACAACAACAAACACATCACAACCCACCATTGGCTACTCATGTGCCCCCATTTACAAATCACTCGGTGGGGAATCAATATCAAGTCCCTAGGATGAAATCCTATGTTCCTACTCAAGGGACACAGAGGTGCAGCCTCATACCCACCATGACACAAAGGAATGTTATGCATTAGCCTCAGAATCAAACGGACATGTTGATGCAACAAATGCAAACCCTTCAAACCCAAATGATGGATATGGAAAATCAGGGGCAAACTAAGTCCTATACCATAGAGGACTTATACCCATACCCCTTTGACCATTCTCTTCACATGTCTCCATTCCCAAATCACTTCTCGGTACCAAAATTTGACAAGTGTAGGGGCAGTAACAACCCTATTGAACATATCTGAGAATTCTTTGCTAGTTGTGTCGAAGTCGCCCATGATGAGACATATTTAATATGACTGTTCCCACAAAGCTTGGCCAGATCAGCAATGTAATGGTTCTCACATGTACCCCACAACATTCACTCTTGGGGTGAATTGGCTGAAAAGCTAATAGCTCAATTCCATCATAACATCAAGCGCAAGGTCAACATCAAGGACCTTTGCGATATCAAACAGAAAAATGGAGAGTCTTTTGTGAAATTTTTATAAAGATGGAGGAATACAGAAAATTGCATAACATATGATGTGCCTGAACAAGACTTAATAGTCATGTTTATTGACAATCTAATTCTAGACATGTCGTTCACAACAGAGTTACAGTTAGCTCCAAACTTCACACAACTCATCGAAAGAGGAGTTCGTTGTGAGTAGAACTTAGTCAAACGAGGAAT
Organism: Thuja plicata; assembly: GCA_018584345.1. Classification (NCBI taxonomy): domain Eukaryota; kingdom Viridiplantae; phylum Streptophyta; class Pinopsida; order Cupressales; family Cupressaceae; genus Thuja; species Thuja plicata. The sequence continues at coordinate 54,190 of MU217865.1, read as the reverse complement.
CCTTGTAGATCCCACGCAAATGAATACAAATAAAAATGTAATGGACAAAGCGAAGTGGTGGAACAAAAACAAAAATGTCACTAGTGATGGTGTCATTGATGTAAAGACAGTCAACTACGCACAACCCAAGGTGTCATTGCATGGCGCACCTGTGGCCAACCAAAAACCCACAGTGCCCACTCAACAAGAATACACCCAAAACCAACCTTCCCCTGTACAAGCAACTGCTATGTCAAATAGTCAACAACAAAATCAACGCAAACCATGGTTTCAATTCCAGCAACAAGATTTCACACCATTAGGAGAATTGATAGAATCAGCTTTACGTAAGTTGATGCAATCAAAAACTATCACTCTCCCATAAATTAGGGACTTTGAGAAAGATGAAAGCAAACCAAAGTGGTATAATGACAAAGATTACTGCGAGTTTCATCGGGTGAAAGGTCACAAAATGACCAACTGCTACCGATTGAAATACTCTATTCAAGATCTGATTGACACAGGGGTCATCGATGTGACGAATACTCAGAACAAAGGCACCACTGATCACACTATATTCAATGATACCTTTCATGATCACAACAAGGGAAAATCCTCTGGGTCTGGTGGACAAAAAAAATAAGTTAACTATACATATGCCAATAGTGTTAATACTATCAATTGCCTCAATCCTTCAGATAGCCATGTGGCTATGATCACTATCAGAGACCAAGGTAATAAATGTACTATCACCATGCGTCATGCCAGAGTCATCTTGAAAGGAGTACCATCCTCTTCAACCTCATAGGAAAATCCCACAGCAAACATAGATCCAAAAACAAGCATAGTGGACCAACTAAAGCGCACACCTGCCTAGATCTCCATGTTTGACCTATTGCGCATATCTCCACAGCATAAACTCACACTTGACCAAGCCCTTCAGAATGCAGCTGTCCCAAGGGACATAACACCCAAAAGCTTCCAAATGATGATTAACTATATAGCTACTAACAAACATGCCATATTCACAGACCATGATGTGCCACTGCATAAACCGTTGCACAATGATCCTTTACACTTACTTGTCCAGGTCCATAAAAGTGCTATTCGTAGGGTCCTTGTTGATGGTTGAGCTGGGTTAAACATATGTACTCTAAATTTAATCAAGCAACTGGGTTATTCAGAATCAAGCATTGATGTCACAAGGAGGATAAATATCAGAGCTTATGATGAAGATGAAAGGTCCTCTAAAGGTATTATCATTCTACCTGTTCGTATTGGTCCTGTGGTAAAAAACACTCCCTTCCAAATCTTAGACCTTGAGTTGGGATACAACATGCTACTAGGGAGACCTTGGATACATGAAATGCAAGTAGTACCCTTGACCTACCACCAATACATCAAATTCCCACACCAGGGAGAGGAGATCATCATAGAGGGAGATCCCAATCTGTTCCACTACTGTAATGCAGTCCAAATCAACACTGATAACCAGGTACCTTCAAACCAAGATGAAAGCATCCCATTCTCTTTATATTCAAATCCCAAGGATGTCACACGAGTAGAAGGAAAATTAGTCATTAAAAGCAAGCAAGATATCCATCATAGACAAGGGATATGGTGAATACATATATGAAGAGGCCTTTAAAATCATGCACATGCCTCAAAGCCCAAGAAGTCATGGCATGCCACAACCTGTTGTTGCAACAGAAATTCTATAGCCTATTCTATTCAGATGTCCACCCAAAACCTTTCTCTGATGGGGAGACATAGCGGAAGAAAACCCTTTTGAACAAGACATCAATACCTGGTTATACCAAGATCACCCTGAGACAATCCGACCACCGCTACCCTTGTCAAATTATGGTAATGGTTACACAATGATACAAAGATTTGGGTATGATGGTACAACTGGATTGGGGCCAAGGAAACAAGGCATAAATGAATTGCCTCTCCCATCAACTTAGAGAAATACAAGAGGGTTGGGCTACAGACAACAAAACACTAGTCCTATGATACAAGACATTCAAGTCAACCAGGAACAAGTGGCAGAGATGCACTGGGGGCACAACATAGAGCATGTCCTAATAAGAAACATATTAGCACAATTGTTACCCACCGAAGAGGGAACCACACAATCCTTAATAAACCTACACATAGAAATCGATGATACCCAAGGAAGTGAGACACCAGATGAATGTTCTATAGAGACTAACTCCCATGAGTATGAGTGGAGATCCCTTCACAATTCCGAACCCTCAATCCTGGATTACTCCCCTTGGTTAGACATTGTTATAAATCTCACAGACCTATTTGACCAACTGACTATTTTTGAGCAACCTTGTATAGACAAACACATCATTCATCAGACCTCAAGTGGTGCATCCACATCACAGTCCAATTTTGTAGGCACCATATCAACAGTCCCTTTCAGTCAACCAAAGCCAAACAGTAGTGAAAGTATTTGTCTTGTACACCCTGAGCTTATAGAGTGGGATCAACAAGGACCACCTAATCTAGATGTCTTTGAAAAATATGAGGCTATAGCTCATTTCATGGGACTGAGGGAAGGCATCCCATCAGGAGATCATGAGGCATGATTCTCCTTCAATCTAGACAGCGCAGCATATTTCGGGGAGGAAGCTCCTCTTTCCAGTCCACAAAAGAAAAAATAAAAGAATGATAAAAAGATAAAATAAGACGTATCTTCTAGTGAAAACCTCACTGAGGTGCTAGAAGATGGAAAGAAGGAACTCCTCCCCTTAACAGAGGAGAAATCAGCCTTACTAGCAGAAGAGACAAAGGAAGTTAACTTGGGGGATGACAAGAACCCAAAGAACATATACTTGGTGCAATCACTCACTCCTGAAGAGAGAGAGCAATTCATCAGTTTCTTCAAGGAACGAATGATCAATTTTGCATGGTCTTACTCTGATATGCCAGGGTTGGACCTGGAGTTAGTATTACATCATCTCCCATTGTTACCCAATGCTAAACCTGTCAAACATAAGCTAAGAAAGATGCATCCTCACATTGCATTACTAGTCAAAGCAAAATTGAAAATCTCTTAGATGCTAAATTCATAAGACCTATACCAAATGCAGACTGGATATCTAATCTGGTACCAGTTACAAAACACAGTGGTCAAATACAGATTTGCATAGATTTCAGGGATCTCAATGTAGCGTGTCCCAAGGATGACTTTCCTCTACCAAACATTGACATGATAGTAGACCTAACTGTGGGACATGAAATGCTATCCCTCATGGATGGCTTTTCAGGTTATAATCAAATAAGGATCACACCGGAGGACCAACACAAGACAACTTTAACATGTCCTTGGGGAATGTACTATTGGAATGTCATGCCATTTGGTTTAAAGAATGCCGGAGCAACATATCAAAGGGCCATGACAACTATATTCCATGACCTCATCCAAAAGACAATGGAAGATTATGTGGATGACATACTAGCTAAGTCCATACTTCGAAAGGATCATCTACAGGTTTTGGGACCCATCTTTGACAGAATGCAAGAGTTCAAGGTCTGTCTGAACCTAAAGAAGTGTGCTTTCAGCGTCACAGTAGGAAAATTACTAGGATTCATTGTATCACATGGAGGAATCAAGGTAGACCCAAAAAAGGTCAAGGAAATGTTGGAAATTCCTCCACCCACAAACTTGAGACAACTACGAGGATTACAAGGAAGGCTACAATTGATCAGATGCTTCATAGCTCAACTGGCAGACAAGTGCCACCCCTTCCAACATCTCTTGCATAAGGAAATTAAATTCATATGGACAGAGCAATGCAAACATGCATTTCAAATATTCAAGGACTACCTTATTAAGTCACCTATATTGGTATAGCCAGTATAGGGAAGACCATTGCTTCTATATATCTCAGTGACAGAGTCAACGTTAGGTGTACTCTTGGCACAACATAATGACGCAGGTAAAGAGAGGGTTGTCTATTTCCTAAGAAAGACATTGGTTGGATATGAGATAAACTATATGCCAATAGAGAAGTCATGCCTCGCAGTCATATTTGCCTCCCAGAAGTTGAGACACTACATGTTGAGCCACCAAACAAAGCTGATCGCACATATTGATCCTCTGAAGTACCTACTAAGAAAAGTAGTACTCACTAGATGATTAGCGAAGTGGGTAATGATCTTGAGCAAGTTTGACATAGAGTATGTAGAGAGAAAGGCCATCAAAGGGAAAGTAATTATAGATCAACTAGCAGAGGCACCTATCCAAGACCATCAGCCCATTGTATCTGATTTTCCTGATGAATCTATCATGACACTACAACCAACAATCAAAGTATGGCAACTTTATTTTGATGGATCGTGTATGAACCATAGTGTAGGGGTAGGGATAGTACTTATCACTCCAGATCATGATAAAATTCCAAAGTCTTTCAGAGTCAACTTCCTGTGCACCAACAACATAGAAAAACATGAGGCACTGGTAATCGGTCTAAAGATAGCAATCCAATGGAGAATCAAGAACCTGAAGGTCTTCAGAGACTTGTAGTTGGTCATTAGCTAGGTCAACAATGATTATATGACCAAAGATGAGAAGCTCATACCATACAGGGCACAGATGGAAATACTACGAACCAAATTCCATTACATATTCTTCGAACAAGTCCCACGAGCACATAATAAAGCAGTAGATGCAATGGCTACCATAACATCACTAATTGATATGCCAGGAAATGAAACAAAATTCTAGTTTATAGTGGAGCAACTCTTTATGCCATCACATCAGGCATCTATCACAGAGTCAGTGTGTGTCCTTGTTGGTCCTGAATCCCCATGGTACCAAGAAGTCTATAACTACCTCCAAAACAATGTCTTACCTCCAAAATTGTCTAGGAACTAGAGAAAGTCCATCATCCGCCAAGCCTCTAGGTATACCATCCTCTCGACTACTTTATATAGAAAAATTCTAGATGGAATGTTACTACAATGTCTCACTTCTATGGAATCCCAGAAAATTTTTTATGAGGTACATGAAGGAATATGTGGAACCCACGAAGGTGGCAACAACTTAGCTAAGAAGATCATCTGAATGGGATAATATTAGCCAACACTAGAGACAGATGCACACAAGCATGTTCAAAAATGTAGATAGTGCTGGATTCATGGAGACCTCATCCATGCACCAGCCCAGGAACTGAATCCTATCACATCACCATTGCCATTTTCAATGTGGGGATTTGACCTAGTGGGCAAGATAACACCTTCTTCTACAAATGGACACAAGTACACCATAGCAGCAATGAAGTACTTCACTAAGTGGGTAGAAGAAATTCCCCTCACTTACATCACTGGAAAGCAAATAGTGATGTTTATACTTAATCACATTATCTATTGATACGAGATCCCACAAACAATCCTGACAAATCATGGAACACCTTTCTAGAACAAGGATGTTGAAGACCTATGTGAACAGTTCCACATCAAACAAGGGTTCTCCTCATTTTACTACCCTTAAGGGAACAAACATGCCAAAACTACAAACAAGAAAATATTGAAAATCCTTAAGAAAACAATGAATGAATTAGGGCGAGACTGGCATTTACAGCTTAGTCCCGCATTATGAGCATACATAACTAGTGTGAGAATACCCACAGGAGCCACTCCTTTCTCCCTAGTCTATGGATCAGAGGTGGTACTACCCCTTGAAGTGGAAATCCCATCCCTAAAATATCACTAAAAAAACTGATCACAGATGAAGACTACAGAGTAGCAAGGCTCTGTGAGCTAGAATTACTCGATGAAAGAAGGCAACATGCTTTCGACCACTTACAAGGCTATCAGAATTGCCTTAGAAGGAATTATCATAAAAATATAAAGCCACAAAAATTTGAGGTAGGAGACCTTGTCCTCATGGAAAATTAGAAGAATCAAGCAGAGCGAGTCAAACCTGGAAAGTTTGAGCCTAACTGGCTAGGACCATTTGTTATTGTTAGCTCTACTCAGAGTGGGGCATTCATTCTAGCAACACCCGAAGGAGATCATCTCTCTGGCTACATCAATAGCATGCACCTAAAGAGGTTCTACCCTTAAGGACTCTATGGTAAAGGCACTTATCTACATATTCAGAAAATACCAAAAAAATAAAAAAAATACAAAAGTTACCTTGGTGAAAACTTGGCAATCAGGCGCCTTGGCGACAACAAAAAAAAAAGCAAAAAAGTAAAGAAAAAAAAAATTGCTCTCTCAGTGAAAACCTAGTAATCAGGTGCTATTGAGTAGGTACCTTGGTGAAAACTTAGCAAACAGGCACCAAGTGTTCAAGTCCAGCTTCACCATCAATGAGCTCCAAGGCTTGAGCAGATTTCAAATGCAAGACTTACTATCCAAAGCTATATCCACAAGCACAATCCCCTCTGAGCACCAAGCACTTACCAATGGTTAATACTAGTCCACCAGACTAGGGGACAATTCTAAATGTCTTGAAAAATCCTCAAAAGATAAAAAATCAAGAGAAAATCAATCTTCATAAAAAACATTCAAAAAAATTGCAAAATCTCAAGCAATAAAACCAACTCGGTTATCAGAAAATAAGTGGAAACCAAGCCAATCTATCAATTGTCACAATCATGAGCTTTGCGAATCAGCATTGGGCCCATCTGACATAGCTTGGTCAGCTACCAACATGATCACAACATCCAAATCAATCAATTGTCACAATCATGAGCTTTGCATACACGCATTGGGCCCATCTGACACTGCTTGATCAACTGCCAAAATGATCGAATCAATTAAATCAACAAGACTGTCACAGTCATGAGCTTTGCAAACTAGCATTGGGACCATCTGACACAGCTTAATCAGCTACCAATATGATCAAAACAATCAAATCATTCAAAAAATGTCACAATCATGAGCTTTGCGAACATGCATTCGGCCCATCTGACACAGCTCGATCCACTGCCAACGCGATCAAAGAAAACAAGCTACTCAAGCCTATCCAAAGAGTCGAGCCAATCAAGAAAATCCAACTGCATCAAGGAACCATACAAAGATGTTGACTAGGTCAGGCAAGTCGGTTAGATGTCAGTTTGTATTTCGAAAGTTATGTTCTTACACTACTCTAGGATCCACCATGTGAGGAGAGTAGCTATGATAGATCATGACTAGTTTTATTTGATTGCTGTCTATTGAATGTTCACTTTGATTTCAGGGCCATGATGATTTAGGATAAATGCGGTAGGCACTATCACTTATTTGGAAACCGCGCAGTTCCACGATCTGAGCTTAACCCTAGGAAAGAATTGGACATTCCTTCTCTTTTATTTTTTCTTGTTTGGTTTTATAGAATCAAGATCTCGTAGCAATATTCAGATGGACTCTGAGTTGCTTTGGAGTTCTATCTTGGTTTCTATGGTCTTTCCCTTTATGTTGCAAACAAGAGCTCATGATGCTATCCAGATGGACTCTAGGGGCGTAGGAGTTCTATCTTGTTTGCTTGGCTTTCCCTTTCAGAAATCAAGAGCTCAGTGTGTCATCCAGATGGACTCTAGATGCATAGGAGTTCTATCTTGGTTTCTTTGTTTTAGATTTATTCAGAGGACAAGCGGTATCCAGATGGTCAATATCTAGGTGCTTTTGGCTCTCTTTCTTTTCAAACAGGGAACATAGTTGAACCCAAATGGTCAATATTTGGGTGCACTATGGGTCTCTTTCTATTCAATCTCTCTACTCCTTCCGCTATCAAGAGGTGATGGGGGTATCCAGGTGGTATGTGATCTGGATCATTCGACGCTCTTCAAAATTTTAGAAAATACAAAAAAAAATGCGATGATGACAATTATTGGAAATAGGGGCAGCGACTTGGGACATTCATCGTTTCTATCAGATCATATCTATCCAAAAATGCAAAAAGAACATCCTTTCTATCATTACATTCTATCAGATCAATCTCAAAGCACATCTATCCAAAATTAACATCTTTCTAACTAACAAATGCATTACACAAATATTTTGTGCATAATAGATTGCATTCATTCCATTATAGTACATCAGAAAATCAAAAAACACATAGTAGTTGCATACATGATAAAACATAAACATCAAAAGAATTCATAAAGCATCTCATATAAACATGCATTCCATTTACACCATTCTACATGATGTGTCAGTATCATGGAAAAATAAATCATCCATACATGAGTCTGCATAATAGAACATATTGCATAAATCATCTCATCATATAAAAACATCAAAAGCATGTAGAATCATACATAAACCATGTAAATCATGACACATCATATCACAACATAACTGCATCTCATGTAAATCAAAATATCTGAGTATATGAAAGGTCACAAGTCTGATCAAAAGAGGGTAATCAACATGTATATCAATATATATTAGTGTATCAGGATACAAAAAATGGTGCTACTCAAAGTATACAATGAATCACTACAAAAATGGTACAGGGAGCATAATCAGCAGGAGCTACCCCCACCCTCACCAAGAGGTGCATGAGGGGGAGGCATATCAGAATCTATCCCATGAGAGGATCCAAGAGCTCTGACACCACTACTCTACAAGCGCTGAGCCCTGTTGGATCTCTAAGACACTGTATAACTAGGCACCCTCTGTGCTCCAGGAACTGTGCCCTCATAATGGTGTCTCTAGTAATCGATCTGTCTATGAGCATCTTGCCCAAATATATAATACCTATCCAAAATATCTCTGTGTGACACATCCTATACACTATTAATGAAAGCACGAACCTCAGAACAAGCCTGTCGCTCTCGAGACTCGACTGCTAAAACCTGAGCCTCTAAAGTAGTGGCATGTGCATCAGATAAGGCAAGTTAGGCCTGAAGATCTTCCACCTATTGAGTAAGGTGCTCTACCTCCAAGGGATCATCATCCATACCTCCCATTGCCACGTCCATGTCTCCCTCCTCTATCCTGTCCTCCAATCCCTCATCCCCTCTCCTCCTAAGAACCAAAAAGTCATCGCCACTCTTTTAGCTCTCCCCTGTGCTGCTCCTAGTGCTGCCACTATCCACAGAGGTACCTTTCTCCACACTCTTCTCATCTAGAGCCTCCATGTCTATATCAGCGATCTCAATATCAATATCCTCCTCTCTAGGAGCCAAAATAGCTGCTTTCCACCTACAAACTCTGCGCACCAACTGAGGTGCCTCCTCCTCTATAGCCTCCTCGTCCTTAGGAATAGCACCCAACCCAACTCTAGGAGCACTAGAATAGCCCCCACTCCTGACCACTAACCCTAACCCCACCACCAGCACCCCTGGGACCAGGATCATCCCCTCTATCATCTCCTCTACCCCATCCTCCATCCCTCCCACCATCTCTACCTCCTCTCCCTCATCCACCATCTCTCCCCCATTCCTCCCTCCCCAGCCACCACCTCTCCCTCCATCTCGGCCTCCCCTACCATGATGTACACATCAGGGACTCCTCAGGATAGTCCTAGGGACATGATGAGATACATCTGTCAATGCAATCGGCTGATGCTGCAACCAATGGGCATCATACTACGGTGTAGTGCCTGCAAAAGACAAATTCAAATATCAGTACCAAAGCAGATAAAACATAAGTATCCAAACAAGACATGAGAAGGAATACAAAAAGCAGAAAGGAAGTACATAATAAATCAGAAATAAGACAAACCTGGGTCTATAGTAGAAGAATGCTAGGTCCATGCTACAAGAAGAAATCCTAAGAACTCAGTCTGAGCGGCATTGAGTGATACCACACCACCCCAAATAGCAGCATCCCTGGACCTTCGAGCAAAGTAGGTGTAAGAATTAGATACATCCTACTACTCTCTGAACTGATGTAACACCTTGTCGGTGTTATGAAATTCTATCATGTGAGCGTGATCAGTCACACGACCAATCAAGTATCGTCGTTGTCGACAAAATGGAAGATGGATGTCCTCACCATCCCACACATGATAATCTCTGTATGGCCGCCATATAAAGTATGAAATCATATCAAGCTACTGTCGCTAGTATAAAAAGTGACCCATGTGTGTCTAAACTATAGCACCATCATACATAAACACATACGACCTATCTTCCAGGAAAGAACGGGCACCAACAGGATGACAGACTACTATATGCTCCCATGCCCAAATCTGTAGCAAGGTAGCACCACATCCAAGCGACTTACCATCAAGGTAAGCAACATACAACATGTGGAAATGCATGTGGGCCAACATGCAAGGACCCCAGGCAAAGACGGTATGGTCCTGGACCATACTCTAAAGGACACCACCAAAACCAACAGAAAAGAGACGCTGTTGCCGATCGGGGCATAGAATCCCACATATCAAACTACCCAACAATATAGACAGTCTATCAAGGCCTAAACCAAATCTAGACCAGGGAATGTCATAATCACCAGCTAGCCCAAGATGATCCTGGGGAAATCCAGAGAGCTCAGTCAAGGCCACGACACCAGTGCGTGTGGAATACTCCACAAGCTCACCCTAGATAGGCAGTTGGAGGATGCAATACACATCCTCCAACATAACAGTACACTCCTCGGTGGGAAGCCAGAAGGTGCACATCTCTAAGTGCCATTGCTCTATAAGAGTGGAGATCAGACCCCTATTGGTCATGATCTTGGGCATATAACACACCCAATACAAACTGAGATCATGAAGCACTGACCTCTCATCCTCGGTCAGCTGAAAGCGATACACAAGTCCCACCGGTCTGGACTCCCGATAGTGCAAGATACACCCAGTGATTTGCACATGCAATCAAATCAGGAAAAATATCAGTTTCAGTAATTACAGAAAGTAACAGAAGCAAGAAAAAGAAGATATCAGACAGAGACATCAGGCAGACAGTGCTAAAAAGTCAATTGCGGTAATAAACCAAGGCAAATGCGGTACTTTTAAGCAATTGTGAAATGGAGATAACAAGTGCAGCAGACAAATTTCAAATGTGCCATTTTACAAACCCAAATGTGGCACACTTATCAATTACGGTATTAAACCAGCAATTACAGAATTAAAACCGCAATTGCGGTAAAACCGCGCTCAATTGTGGCACACGTCAAATTTGCAAAAAATTACTAATTTTTAAAGCAATAAATACAAGCATTAATGACATGCAAAGAGGGAAAACTCATCACACGTCCAGAGCCAGCTGGTCTACGGTATGTACGGACTCATTCTGAGATGTGTGTGACTCCAGGAAGGCCAACCATCGCTCACAAATAGGATAAAATAAGCAAGAAATCAAACAAGCAACTCACCAATGACTCAGAGCTCCAAAATCGCAAAGTGACAAATGAAGAGCTCTCTTCGCTACTTATAGGGATCCAAAAAAACCCTAATTTCACTAGGAGACCCAAAAATTCTTCTCAGTCCCCGGAAATTTTGACCATCGATAACATGAGCATATTAAAGCATTTTTGAAATCTGTCAGTTACCCAGATTCATAAATTGCAGATTCAACAAATCAACGCTCGTCTCGCAAATTTTTCGCTCAAATTTGTTGAGGGGGCATAATTACACCTACTACTGCTAGGGCAAGCTGGGGCAGAAAAAAAGAATCTTTGACATACTGCGACAAGTCACATCGCATCAAAGAGGGGCAAATGTAGACACCCTAAAATGGACATGCTTGCGACTTTACATTAAAAACACTTATTTTCATCTATTAATTAATGGTTTTTTAATCATTAATTAATCATCTATTTTTCTCTAAATTCATTCCCCAAATTATCTAATTAAATTCCCAAAATTAATTAAATAATTAATTTTATTTAATTAATTAACTTTAATTGATTAATTACCATTAATTAATTAATTAAACTCAATTTCCTATAGATTAAATTTAAATATTTAAACTTACTAATTAAATTCTTCCAATTAAATTAATTTCAATTAAATTAATTTAATTTCATCAAATAAAACAATTCTTAATAAAAAAGAATTCAATTATCTCACATGCTGATGTAGACACCCTAAAATGGACAGGCTTGCGACTTTACATTAAACACACTAATTTTCATCTATTAATTAGTGGTTTTTTAATCATTAATTAATTATCTATTTTCTTTTTAAATTCATTTCTCAAATCATCTAATCCAATTCCCAAAATTAATTAAATAATTAATTTTATTTAATTAATTAAGCTTTAATTGATTAATTATCATTATTTAATTAATTAAACTCAATTTCCTATAGTTTAAAATCAAATATTTAAACTTACTAATTAAATTCTTCTAATTAAATTAATTTCAAATTAAATTAATTTAATTTCATCAAATAAAGCAATTCTTAATTAAAAAGAATTCAATTATCTCACATGTTGAAAACAATTATTAAATAAATGAATT
>MU217865.1:13867-24158 GCA_018584345.1 Thuja plicata | reverse complement strand
TCAACCATTCATCTCCCTATCTCTGGGATTGATCTCAACCGTTCATATCATCACCAATTCCTATATAATAAACCCTTCATAACCATTTGAAGGATCCAGGATTTCAAGCTCTCATGCGCCATTACTCTGTTAGTTTGGTTATAGCATTCAAGCCATCTTGCAATCACACACACCCATTTCAATTATCAAATTCTCGACGCTTCTCAAGTCATAGACGCTGCCTCGCCAATACTGAGCATCAAGAACATCATGTCGTAAGGAGTAGAGAGAGACAATAGAAGCTTCAAGCATCATGGGGTTTGCATTTATTTGTCTTCCTTTCTCTTACTTGTACATTTTATTGCTTACGTTTCTAGTTATTCATTTAGTAGTCTTTCTATTTGCATTCATTTGTGAAACCTTTGCTACTAACCCTCGCCTTTGGAAAGCTTTGGGAATCGGAAAAGAGAGGCATACAATTATATTATCCAATTTCTATAATTTTGGGTGTCTTTAATAAATTAGGCAAGTTGCTTATATATATTATAGGATGGTCATGATTTGATGAGTCATGATTCATAAATGAGTCATGACACATCAAGTCGTGACCCCTCATGTATTGTCAACCCATGATGCAAGATCAACTGCCGTCGGTTTATTACTAATAACGTCGACTGTTATGTGCTTGTGGTTAAGTCAATTATCATTGACTCCATTTGTTAAGATACTCGATTCATAATCGGTGTGAGGTGGTAAATATGTTAAAGCCCGATAGCTAGGAGTTTATTCTTTACTATATACGATATAATATATAATTATAATTATGTATTAATGTGTATGTAATAGAATTACATATAGATTAATATATAGTTATAATCTAATTAACATATAGTAAATATATTTATATATATATTTATTAATATATATGTAATAGTAATTAGATATATATTAATATATATCACTTATATATATATATATGATAATATTAACTTCATTGATATTAATATGTGGACATATTTATATAATTATCTTTACAACACTATCGGTCTCTAACACTCTTAGCTAGGAAAGATAATTTTCCATATATCACCTTGATTAGATTTTACATATTACCTTAGATTGTAATATAAGGAATCATCTCAGATTGTGACACCTAATTTTCATATCACTTCTGAACGTGACATGAGGAATCACCTCAGATCGTGATACCTAATTTTTCATATCACCTTAGATCGTGATACAAGGAATCACCTCAGACCGTGATAGCTAATTTTCATATCACCTCAGATCGTGATACGAGGAATCACCTTAGATCGTGATACCTAATTTTTATATCACCTCAGATTGTGATACAAGGATATAGTAATAAGGAAACATTACATTCCCTTACATATAACCCTATTATGGTATGTGCACTAACATATTAAATGTTTACCATAATGAATCTCCATTACAAGATTTTCACCTCATAACATTAAATACAAGTGTTCATTTACTAAGAAGTCGTCACCTTTTAGAAATGTACATAGGATGGATGAGCCCATAAACATCTTTAATTATATTAATATAAATCAAAAATTACATTTCAATCATACCAAGATTTTTCCTGAAGTGATCAAATTTCACTTTGGGAAGTGCTTTGGTAAGAATATATGTAGTTTGATCTCCAGTACTAATATATTTCAATTGAATCACTTTCCTTTCAACCATATCTCAAACATAGTGATAAGGAATCTCAACATGCTTGGATCTGTCATGAAACACAGGATTCATTGATAGCTTGATACAACTCTGGTTGTCACAATGGATAGTAGTTGGTTTTAAATGTGTACCAAATAGTCCAACAAGTAGTTTCCTAAGCCATACTGCTTCTCTGGAAGCCATTGAAGATGCAATGTATTCAACTTCTGTGGAGCTTTGAGCTATTGAAGATTGCTTTATGCTAATCCAAGATACCATAGCTAATCCCAAGCTAAAGAACCATCCTGATGTTCTTTTTCGATCGGTCACACTTCCAGCCCAATCAGAGTCAGTGAATCCATGAAGGTCCAAATCTGTCTTTTCATATTTAAGTCCATCATTTATAGTACCCTGAAGATATCTCAATATATGTTTTGTAGCAACATGATGAATCTCTTTAGGGTCACATATGAACTGACTTAAGGCATTTATTGCAAAACAAATATCTGGTCTAGTATTTACCAAGTACATCAAAGAGCCTATTATCTATCTATAAAGAGTAGGATTTGCTGGAGGAGATTCTGATGTTGCTTCCTTTAACTTATGAAAGTTGGTTTCCATAGGTGATGACATTGGTCTACGGTTCAACATATAAAATCTCTTTAATATGTCAAGAGTATATTTTCCTTGATTTAGTATAATACTATTTGATTTCTCCCAGAATTCTAAACCAAGAAAGTAGTGTAAAAGACCTAAGTCTTTCATATCAAACTCATTTGTTAAATCCTTCTTGCATTGATGAATAAGGAGATCCTCTTTAGTAATCAATAAGTCATCAACATATAGTATTAATATTAACATGTCACCTTTGCTCTGTTTGAAATATAAATTTTGAATTAGCATCATTTTTGGAAAATCCTAACTTCATAAGATAATTATCAATCCTTTCATACCAAGCTCTGGGGGCTTGGTTTAGTCCATATAGAGCTTTCTTTAGTTTATAAACATGGGTTTTGGAATTATGAATCTCAAAACCTTCAGGTTGCTCCAGGAAAATTTCTTCTTCAATTGTTCCATTTAGGAAGGCAATATTCACATCCATTTGATGTATTTTCCATCCTTTAGCAGCTGCAATGGCTAGGACTATTTAGATTGAAGTATATCTGGCAACATGAGCAAAAGTTTCTTCATAGTCAATCCCTTCCTTTTGTGAGAATCCTCTAGCTATAAACCTTGCTTTGTATTTCTCTATACTGCCATCTGCAACATGTTTAATTTTGAACAACCATTTTGAGGTGACCATTGATTTCTCTTTAGGTCTAGGCACAATGTCCCATACATTTTTCTTTATGATAGATTGGTATTCCTCTGTCATGGCATCTTTCCATACTTGCTGCTGAATGGCATCCGAAACATTTGCAAGTTCTGATTTTGAGAGTTCACTCATTAGGGCTACATAATTTGAAAACCTTGTAGGTATTTTACTTTCTCTAAATGTCTTTGAAGGAGCTCCAAAAGACATGGCTTCTTCTATTGTCGTAGTGGCCTAGAGAGGTCTCTTTTTAGGATTTATTGATGTTGAGGGTTGTTCCTCATATTCTTCTTCCTTAGACTGCTCCCTCTGAATCTCAGGTGTAAATTTCTCTTCTGAAAAAGCATGTGTTCCTAGCTCTAAATAATTTCTAGCTCTAGAGAATGCTATATCTTCTTCAAAGATTACATCCCTACTTAATTCAATCTTATTTTTTCCAGGTATATATATTCAGTATGCTTTTGAGGTTTCACTGTATCCCACAAAAATACCTTTTCTTCCAGATGGCTCTAACTTTGTTCTCTTTTCTTTGGGTACATGTATGTAAACTGGGAAACCAAATATTCGTAAGTTACTGATGTCTAGTTTTGTCCCTAAGAAGGCTTCTTCAGGAGTCTTACTATCAATGTGAGAGTGTGGACATCTATTTTTAATATAGACTGCAGTATTTGATGCTTCTGCCCAAAGAGAAATGTTGAGATTTTGATCAAGTATCATTGCTTTGGTAGCTTCAATAATAGTTATATTTTTCCTTTCAGCCACCCCATTCTGTTGAGGGTTATAAGGAATAGTATACTCCCTCTTAATCCCTACATCTTTGTAGAATTATTTAAAGATGTCAGAGGTATATTCTTTACCATTATCTGCCCTTAGAGTCTTGATTTTCTTCCTAGATAAGTTTTCAGTAATTGATTTAAAGTCTTTGAACATTTTTAGAATCTCTTCAGATTCTTTATGTTTAAGGAAATATATCTAGGTCTTCCTCGAGAAATCATCAATAAAGATAACATAGTATTTACACCCTCCTATTGATGTAACAAACATAGGTCCACATAAGTCTGAATGAACTAACTCTAATACATTGTCTGTTTTACTAGAACTATTTTGAAATGCCCCTTTGGTATTTTTACCTAAAGCACAACCTTTGCATACACCTGAATGATATTCTTTAAGATTTGGTTATCCAATGACAAGTTTTTCCATGGAGGATAGTGCTCTGTAATTTAAGTGTCCTAGTCTTCTATGCCACATCTCATTGGTGTTAGTGATTTCATTAATTAGGACTTGATTTGTATCTTTACATAGTTCGTATAGACAACCTTGCCTGCTACCTATGGTTAGGGATTTTTTGATATTAGAGTTCTTTGGCCAAGCCTTTACTTTACCATCCATAAAGGTTATTCTAAATCCATTATCTTCAAGTGCTGAAATAGATACTAGATTTCTTTTGATGCCAGGAACAAATAGTACTCCAGTAAGTTGAATGGAATCACTAGTTTTTAGTTTGATAGTACATGTCCTAATACCTTTTACTGGATAAGCTGAGTTGTCTCCAATAGTTACTTCTTCATTAGACTCTTCTATCATCAAATCTATTAGTTCCCTGAATCTAGTCACATGTCTTGAGGAACCACTATCTATGACCTAGGTGTTCTTATTTGAGACTTGACTTGAAAGTGTAGAGTAGAACACAAATTTCACATTTTTAGGTTCTTCCTTAGTCTTTTGTTTCTTTGCTTTGGTGAAAGAGACCTGATGTTTTTTGTATGGACAGTTGAATACATAATGTCCATATTTATCACATCTGAAACATTGTACCTTTGACATATCTCTTTTATTGTTTTCATGATGATATCTCTTTTTGTTGAAGTGTCTTTTTCTATCCTTGTGGTTATCCACATTTAGTACATGAAGACCTTCATCGATGGTTTTCTTCTTTATTCCTTTCTTGTCTAGCCTTGATTCCTCTTGTAGACAATCTATTCTCAGTCGGTCAAATTTTGGAAATTTAGACTTGGCACTTATGCCAGAGACAAATGTCTCCCAAGATTCAGGCAGACCATCCAATGCAATCAATGATAACTCTATTCCATCGATCTCATAACCAACTATTGATAATTTATCCCTTAGAGTTGATACTCTCATGAAGTATGAATTTATGGTCTCACCTTTGTTCATACTTATGTGATTTATCTCCCTCTTTAAGGCTAATTTCTTACTTGCATTACTTATTTCATATGTCTTCTCTAGTGCTTTGAACATATCATATGCTCTTTCGTATTTCATTAAAATTGGAACAATGTGATCTCTGACTCCATCAATGATGATCTTCATTTCTTTATCATTTCCTTCATTCCAAGTTGATATGTCAGGTTCTGCTTCTGGCTTTAACTTGTTTTCTTTAATGAAAGATTCGACTTTACTTTATTTTAATATCAATAGTATTCTAAATTTCTATGATTGGAAATTATCTACTCCTTCAAATCTATCTTCAAATCTTATAATGTTTTCCATATGGAATGTAATGTATTTGAAAATTTAATTTCTTAAGTTTATCAGCTTTTTATATTATTCAGAACCAAAGCTTTGATACCATGTAAAAGATGATAAACTTTACTTAAATTGTAACACTTAATATCTTATATGTTGCTGTTTGTAGAACTTTCTTATTTATAAGACATTTATTATATTATCTGATTTCTATATTTTTGGGTGTCTTTAATAAATTAGGCAAGCTGCTTATATATATTATAGGATGGTCACGATTTGATGAGTTGTGACTCATAAATGAGTCACGACACATCAAGTCGTGACCCCTCATGTATTGTCAACCCGTGATGCATGATCAACTGTCATCGGTTTATTACTAATAACGTCGACTGTTATGTGCTTGTGGTTAATTCGATTATCATCGACTCCATTTGTTAAGATACCCGATTCATAATCGGTGTGAGGTGGTAAATTTGTTAAATCCTGATAGCTAGGAATTTATTCTTTACTATATACGATATAATATATAATTATAATTATGTATTAATGTGTATGTAATATAATTACATATACATTAATATATAGTTACAATCTAATTAACATATAGTAAATATATATATATATATATATATATATATATATATATGTAATAGTAATTACATATATATTAATATATATCACTTATATATATATATATATTAAGATATGATAATAGTAAATTCATTTATATTAATATGTGAATATATTTATATAATTATCTTTACAACGCTACCGGTCTCTAACACTTTCAATGCTTTACAATCCTATTTAACAAATAACGAATGGAATTTGAATTATAAATATAAGAGAAACTTCCATGAAATACAGTCAATTGGCCTCGGTGGCTGACAATTTTGCATTGTTAAAATTCAACCTCCAATAAAGCATTATTTTTACATATAAATATAGGAAGAAAGTAAAGAAATTACCACGTCTAGATGCAAAACTTAGTGTTATATCCAAGTATGACTATTTTGGATCTTTCAGAATAGATGATCTAGTATTTTGCATCCTAGTTGTAGGAAACTTCAGAACATATTTGAGTCCCTCATCTTCTAGTTCTATATCATCATTCTTCTCCATGTATGTTTCTTGTTCTTTGATATCTTTAGCAAATTGTCCATTCTTCTACACATAGACTACTTGCAAATAAATAAACAACTCTTAAAAAATGATGACAAAAACCACATATGTTCCATTTATTAATGGCAATAAAATGGGCACTATAGCTTCAACACTCTAATAGAAAGTTAATATTACGACTCTTTAGAAAATTAGTACATTAAGACCTTAACTAATTATATTCATCTCTCTGGTTACTCTCACCTATTGCTTGTATTTATGATCACCATCTTTAGGTTACTCTTAACCACTAGATTATTTTCAACTCTCCAAGGCTCCATAGACCCTGGTGCACTCCATGGCTCCTGCCTTTGACCTTGGTGCTCCTGCACCAACTAGTCATGACCTTTTTTATGGGTCAAATGTTGGGATGGAGGAATCCCTTCTCCTAGTGGAATAGAATACCCAACACCTTTGTCTATGTAGTTTGAGTCCAATTTATAAATTATAACAGTCAACTTTGCTAGTAGTAAGAAATTTCTCCCCAATTTTAGCATTCCCCAAAAATTAAGTTTGAAAATATGTAAGTTGCATATATACATCTCCCTCTCTTGACCATTTCAAACTTATATAATCTACCAATCAATTCTAAGAATTCCAATTGACCATTCAATCAAAATATATTTTCAATCAAGGAATTCAAACTTTCAAGATTTAAAAATCATGATCAATCATAATATGTTTCTCCACAATAAAGGCATGTGATGACATCATTCATGAAACATCAATAATTATTTGAGAATCAAAACTAGGGGTTCCATTTCTAAGGTAAAATTTGTCAATTTAGGCATTTCAAAATTAAGGTTTTAGCCTCTTCTGTTTATGAAGATAGGCTCAGTAATAGGGTGTCAATCATTGCTTAGATCCTTTGGATCTAACCCCATCTTTTCCTTCCTTGCAGGTTCTGGATCATATAGGAGCATACTAATTTTTTTTGCAGATATACACATTAAGGATCATATCAGATAATACAAGGGAATTCAATCAAAATAGGGAGACAATCGCTAGATTGTTGTCTGACTTTCAAAGAGAAGGCAGTGACAAATGTTATTGTCCATGCAAGAGTTGTAACGAATTAAAGACAAGAAGAATCAAAATCAAAACAACAAAGAGACATTGTAGGGAGAATGATCACATTGAAGGGGGGTTTGATTATAATCATCCATTGGTAATTGTTTTTTGTTATATTATTTTCACAATTAATATACGTCATATGAACCATGGAAGGAGGTTTGATTATCACATTGAAGGGGGGTTTGATTATCATCATTTTTATCTAGGTCGATCTCCCCAGTGTAGTACGTGATATGGACCACCACATCTTAGAGGAACATGGGGGTGTGAATATAGAGGAACATGGAGGTGTGAGTATTGAAGCTGAAGATCATGATCCTATGGAAGATGATGATCATGTGCCAGAAAACACATTTGAAGATGATGGTATGAATGCATTGATCGTTGACACATTTGGTACTGGTGCTGCTAGTGCTGTTGCTGATGATGATTATGATGAGGATGACATTGACATAATCCATGATATACCTCTACTTGAGAAAGCAAACACAACCCTTTACGAAGGCTCCCAATCTAATCTTCTCTCTGCTTTATTGTTGTTGGTGAATTTGAAGGTTATGAATGGGTTATCCAACATAGCAATGTCACGTATGCTAAGGTTTGTCATATACATCATTATAGTTTATAAAAGGTTAAACATGTACCATTAAGATTGTTTATAGTAATGACTTATATTTTTTTCTATAGATTGATAGGTGAGTTTTTGTTACCACCACCAAATGTTTTCCCTCGATCATACCAAGAATTATGTACCATTATGAAACATATTGGAATGGAGTATCAAGCAATAGATGCTTGCCCCAAAGATCATATTATTTATCATAAAGAATATGAAAATACAACAGAATGCCCTAAATTCCATATGAGCAGATATTGAGATGATCAAATGACAAAAAAGGTGCCTCACAAGGTTCTACGTTACATCCCCATTATTCCTCATCTAAAACGATTATTCAGGTGCAATAACTTGACACAATTTATGGATTACCATGCATCCAATAGGAGTCGAGATGACATTATTTGAGTGCCTATGGATGGTTCATCATTTATGGACATAGAGGAAAAGTGGCCACACTTTAAAGAAGGACCTCAAAATCTCAAGCTTTCTCTAGCAGCAGACGGTGTCAATCCGTATGGAGAGATGAGATCTATTTATTCGGTGTGGCCTATTTTAGTTATCAACAATAACCTTCCACCATGGATGTCAATAAAGAGGGAGCACATTATGTTGGTAATGATTGTTCCAGGTATTTTATTATATTATAGTTATCTACATTTAATTATAAGTCTTGGAGTGAAATGTCCACAATAATTATCTGATGTTGTTAATTCAACTAGGTAAGTACCAAGTGAAAGATATGAATGTACATATTGCACCTCTTATCGACGAGTTGTTGGTGTTATGGAATGGTTTCACTATGTATGAAATCTATAGACCAATTGGACAAAGAAAATTTGAATTCCATGCAATGTTTGTGTGGACAATTCATGATGCTCTAGGGTTGACACATTTATGTGGTATGTTATGGTGAATTCTAGTTGTATGCGATAATTCTAATTCTATAAATTCACATATTTAATCCAATTGTATCGTTATCTTGTAGGTATTCAAACAAAGGGAAAATTTTCATGTCCAATGTGTTGTCCAAAGATGAAATCTCATCATTCCAAAAGTTTAAGAAAGTAGGTGTTTGATGAGTATAGGCACTTCCTCCCTAGAAATCATAAGTATCGAAGTGCAGAAAAACATCTTTCAGTGGGAAAGAAGAGACTACATCAAAGCCCCAAATAATGACACCTCACTTATGGTAGTTGGAATATAATAGAATTTGAGGTAATATAATTCCACCTAATGGTTGATGTTTAAAAATTATATATTTTGATTGTGTTTTGTTGGCTAATTATGTAGTTGACGATATTGAAAGTCGTGAAGGAAACACTAACCAGCTTCCAAAAGGACTAAAATGTTGTCCCAGAGAATTTAGTAGGCTACCCTACTATGAACAGCTACAAATTGTGCGTTTGTTTGATAATATGCATATTGGGAAGAATGTAGCAGAGACACTGTGGAAAATATTGGATGGAAGGCGTGACAAAGAAAAACTTGGCAAAATTTATAGTGACATTCATGATTGCAATCATCCAATGAAAAACATCATTGAATAAAATAGCAATGGAGACCAGATTAATACAAGTGCTCTTCCTTGGTTATTAACAGAGCAACAAAGTAATGCCATAAAAGAAGTCATATGCAAAAATCAATTTCCTATAGGATTTGCTGCGAATATAAGCAATGTATATCAAAGAAAAGTGATTTGGGGTCAAGGATGAAAATGCATGATTGGCATACCTTCATCAAGGTAAGTCACAGTCTTTTATATTTACAATATATTTGTGCAACTATATTCAATTTTCATTGTATAAAATGACCAATTGACAATTGTTGCAGTATTTTCTACCCCTATCACTCCCAGAGAACTTCGACAATAATATCAAATAAGTGATATATGATCTTGGAAAATACATGAGGTAAGCAGTGATATTTGTTCAATATATCAAACAAGTAATATATTGTAAAGTCTTGTATTTATATAT
>MU217861.1:36352-54980 GCA_018584345.1 Thuja plicata | reverse complement strand
TTCTGAATTCCTTTATCACTGTGCAATTAAAATCAGCAACCTTTGCAAATACTTCAAACGAACAACAACCAATCAGGTTTAAACACTTAGTCAAATTATCAATTTAGTGTAACTGAAATGATAACATGAATATGAAGAGGATAGTGAAGGAGGGTATCAACAAAAACTTTAGTGGCAATTATTTGCCATTTGGCGAATGTCGCATGTAGGCGACCCTGGAATTGGTGAATATTTTTGACATATTGGATTGACCCTATCGCCTGACATTTATTAATATTGGTTCCAAAACCTGGGCCCATCGTCCATTGGTTTATTTAATTTTTCCATTTCTTACACATTATCGCCAATGTAATATAAATTTTGGTCCCCGTAAATTTAAAACATTCGCCTATAATTTCTAAGCAACCCCAAATAGATGACCTATACTTGCCTGGCATTTTACGGATGCGTGTCTCTAACCAATGTAATTTATCCAATTTTATTAATCATGCGAAGGTATTGAACGACCCATAATCGCCTCAAAAATAATAAAAGACATGTTATAATTACGCGGGCTTCGCCAAATATTTGTATACCTAATACCTCCCGCCGAATTTTCCAAATAAGGATTAGTATAAAAACATTCGGATATCTCTATGATATCTCTATATTTGATCGTAGTGAAGTTTGAGAAGTTTCAGACTATTGAGTGCAACTGTATACTAAATACTGCATTGGCGAGTCGCGACTGCATTGCTGCATTTTAATTTGAGGCAAAGGTAAGTGATACTTATTCTACAACTCCATGATTTTGAGTTTATTTACATTATTTCAGAATAGGTTTGCAAAAATGGGGTTTCTTTTCCCTTTCATCCCGAAATACACTACACACTGTTGATCTGTGCTCATCTAACGGTCACTGGCACTGTCACGCTATCGCGGGTCCCATTAACTTTTGGCTTGTCATTTGATGTCACTAGGACATGTGTGAGTGTAACTTAATCATTTTAAATTACAACTTCAACTTATTAGTTATTACATTTAATAAATGTTATTAAATGTTTAGTTTTACAGTGTATTCAAATTTAGATTTTAATTCAATTATTTCTATCTTCTAATCACACATCGATATGACACATTGGAAAATTAAAAATAGAAACTTGCTCTGGAGTGATAAAGAAACTTAATCATTTTAAAAATTCAGAATCTCAGTCTTCAGATTTAAAAAATGGAAGTATTGATCCATCGCTTAAGCATATACTTAAATGTCTAATACATAGGTAAAGCAACTAATTAAAATATTGTAATCACAGAGAAGTCTAAGAATCATTTTTTGTACCCATAAAAAGAAAATTGAAACGAACTTGGAAAATTTTTATTATTTTATTTTCAAAAAATTACATCGTACGGTAGAAAAAGAAACCTACTAGGCAACTTCTCATCGGTTAAAAAAAAGTGAAACTTTGCATGTCCATTGTAAAAAAACTAGGGTAACGGGAATGGGTAAACTAGGGAATCATGGATGTTCATCTTCCCTTTCGTCTGAGTAGAATTTTCAGAGAGGATAATCTCTGAGAATTTATCAAGCCATGTGTAGTCCGACTCGTCAAATTCATTAAGTTAAAACCATTTCTGGAGAAAATCCCTCCCAAGCCATGCCCATTTCTTGTGTCACGTTAGTTTCTCGTCATTGAGGTTCAACAGAAAGGGTTGTCTGGCCACATTTCTGCCCAACACCAAAAACTTGTGTATATCTCTTGGCCAAGGGATCCCCACCCCTAATTCCAAAAAAATAACAACATTAACATCGTCCTTCAATAATTTATCTTTAAAAACCTTCCTCAACAACATCAACATATCCACCTTCTGTCCTCCGAGGTCGAGGAGAGATGCAAAAAACCAAGACGTAATGTCCGTGTAGACGTGGTATTTGTCAACATTCTCAAGGAACTCTTGATCCAATAACATCAACACAATAGAATTTATAAAAGCGTCGCCACCAACCTCCCTAAAAATGGAAGTGAGGATTTCTTTCGAGACATTGCCCAAAAAGGACCTCTGGTCATTTGGGGATGTGCATCTCAAATGGACTAGTGTATCCATCTTTAATTCTCGAAAGCCTAAAGACCTAAATACCTAAACCTTAAAACCAGAGGCACAATTTCTACCACCGACAGCTCTGACTCTTAATCTACCAAAAGCAAAATGAAGAAGAAAGAAACTAGATTGTCTATAAATAGCCCCGACCCCTTGATTGATAGTAGTGATCACGGATACTTAGCAATTAATAATTATTCTTTCTTTAATCGTATTTAATGCAATTTCCATAAATGCATTATGTGTATTATGCATGTAAGAGATTTAAATCGACTGTCCTTAATCTTTCATATCTAAATGTAAATTTTTCCAATAAATTTTCCCATAAATGCATGTGTACTATTGACAATTAAAGAATGTCACTGACAAGGCATTTATTTATTTTCGAGTTATGATTTACAAGTTGTAGTTGCACTATCCACCATTCACATCAACAAATAACCAGTAGTAATCAATGATCATGGTTACGGTGCACTTTTTAAGGCTTGATACGTGTCATCATTCCGGTGACTTCTTGCAGAAGTCAGTTTCCTTCCAAAATTTGGCCCGAAATTAAATTTCAACCATTGATCTAGGATGATCAAATGGTCTCAAATAATATATTTAACAATACCTAATTAGGTTATGTGTCCAATGTGTGATCAGTTATATTCGCAACAAATAAAAGCAATATTCACTGCACGTTGCATTAATCACAATGTTATGTGTCATTATTCGGGTGACTTCTTGGAAAACTCTGTTTCCTTCATGAAATTGGGCCAAAATTAAACTTCAGCCATTGATCTAGGATAATCAAACAGTCTCAAATAAGACATTTAATATTATTTGGCATTGACCCACATGACACATTGACGAGTCCCATCTTGTGAAAATTTCCAAATAAAATATTTCTTTTTCCCATAATTAACGATAGATTAGCCAATAAAATGAATATATTTTCAAACGACACATAAAAATCGCCAGTACAAATATTTTTTTTACCTTCACAAGAAAATAATTTGCCTCATATATTATATATTTCCCCCACATTAATTTTTAATTCGCCCCAATTTTATGGAATTTTCATTCGACGGGGAAAAAGTTGCCTACGCCTTTATATTATTTTCCTAATTTGGAAAAAAATTCACCATCATCAATAAAAAATTTCCCCTAAATTAATGTACGATTCACTAGTTTTTTACACTTTTTCCTAGGAGGGGGTTTCTTAAAGTTATCCCTGGAGGGTATTCGATATATATTCCACCTCATGTAGATGTATCACCTACTGTAGAGAAAAACACAAAGGCTCCTGACACTGAAGTAACAAGTACACCCCCGAGGAAGAAACATAGAATATAACAAGGGGAGCCCTCTCAAGTAGAGATACAAGGGAAGAAGAAAGACATAGTAAGTGCCTTGATAATTGGTGATAGGCAATACCATCATCAATTGAGGAAGAAGATCAGAGAAGGTAAGAAAAAGGAAAAAGATGTCCAAGAAGAAGTGGAATTACCTCTCCAACTATGCCAAGATGAAAGAGAGCTCTATCAAAAAGAGTTTCTAAGTGATGATGCATTCATCAAGACTGATTAATTCAAGAAATTCCTAATATGGAGAAAGAAATAGGAATTTGGATCACAGTTGCAACTGACAGAGGGTGATACTGTGCAAAGTGAAGCTTTGCAAGCCCTAAAAGCCTATGATCCTGAGACTGAGACCATAACACCTGAGGAAGATACAAAATTTGTCAAATCTAGTGGAATGTTACTTGTGCTTGGATGGGATTTGGCCTCTGCTTTCATAATTGACCAAATCAAGAAGCAACCAGATGCCAATCTATATTCTGAGACTCAGTTTGGAGAGATGATAAGGGGATGTGGATATGATCCAAGATCCCAGACTCTATCCATGTGGTCCTTGGCTCCAAGAACACAAAAGCCATCCTTGGTTAGTGTTGAATAAAAAATGGACAGAGATAAGATTATCTGGATTTTCCAGGCTACTACTGACCTTGAGATCTCCCAGGCTCTCACCCACTTCACCCACCTAAATCAGGCTGAAATAGAGCAACTTTATGCAAGATATGCAAAACTCTTTGATGAGTCAGTTGTTGTAGCTAAAGATAGAGAAAGATGCTTGATACAAATCAAAGCATTATAGGGGCAAGTCAAAGTGTTGAATAAGAAAGTAGAAGTGGATCCCAAAGCTCCTACTCTTATAGCCAAAGAAGTTGCCTATGTTCAGACAGAAACTACTGGGGACTTTCCACTAGGAACATAGAAACTAGACAAGGATCAGAATGAAGTTGCTTTAGTTGCCTTATTGAATATCTTGCAGCATATGATTGATATCCTAAAAGGAAAGGTGGACCTAGTGCACAAGGAATACAATAGACTGCCTGATTTAGAAGTAGAGGTGAAAGGCCACATAGCAACTTTGGACCCATATTTTGGTACATGGTCAAGATGGGGATCCCTTTTTGAAAGGTTAGAGGCATTACAACCTCATAGGAAAGATCTTCTAGAGATAGTATGCCAAGTGGGAGAAACGATTGAGTAGATTGGTACATCATTTTCATTCTTCAAAGGCAAAGCCAATCAAATTCAGGCAAGGGTCAGTATGTTTGGCCCTGATTTTAGTAGTTTTATTCCTCCTATCAAAGGAGAAGATAATAAAATCAAATTTGTTGAAGAGTGGAGGAAGGATTTTGACACTTTTCTACCTAAGAAAGAGGCATTCCTGAAAGATGATAGTGTCCTAGACATGGACAGGTTCAATAAAGCCTTGGATGAGGCTTTCAAAGCAAAAACAAACTTTTGTAAAGTTTGTTGTAGATGTCAAGGCTATCATTGATGTCAGGTGGGAAAGGAAAGTGAAGCAGTTGCAAAGATTACAAGGTTTTAATTGGCCTTCAGAAGAAGAAGTTCCACTTTGGGATAATATCACCAAGCTAAAGAAAAAGAAACTAGCAACAATTGACTTGGACCTGATAGATGAAGAGTAAAGTGACACTTGGCACCTGATCAATATGCACAGGGAGGGTAGTCATCATCAAGACTAGTGTAAGTTAGTTTGTATTAGTGGTCACTAGGTCTCACAACAACCTCAAGAGGTTACCCATAATATCTGCGGACAAAGGTGCCAACTGCAAAGGATTTGGAAAGATTTCAAATCAGCTAGTCAAGTGTTTTCTTCCACCGACTGAAAATGTAATTGTTTTTGTCTTTTAGCACTTTTAGGTTTTTCCTAGCCATCCAAAGCTTGTTACATCCTTTCTCTTTAACAATTCTAAGATGGCTAGTGCTCACTATAAATAGAAAGATGAATGATATTGTAAAGGATGGTGAATTCACAACTGCGAGGTAGATTCTTGAATTTTGTCTAAGTTTCAAGCTTTTTTGTCATTCTGAATGTACCGAGTAGAAATATTTTAATAAAATACAAATGGAAGTTCCTGTTTCATATCTTTGATGTCTTCTTGTATTTTTGTTTATGTTCTTGTATGTTTAATCTACAAGGCATTTTAAATATACTGGTTACAAGGTAACTATGAGATAATTTGTGAGTTTCTTTTGAGGGAGTAAATCTTATAAATAGTTTCAGAGGGCTAAATATTAGTATAGGAATTTGATACATGGGTGTGGGAATGAGAAGGTGGGTTGTAAGGCATTTCACCTGAGTTTCATGTGTGTTTCTATTAAGAGATTTCTTTGAATGTATGTTTCAATTGACTCTTTTCCCTGGATTAGGCACTAGTCTAGATTTTGATTAGTAGTTATCATCATCAAACTTAAATATAAACAATCCTTTATATTTATGTTATTAAGAACATAGATGCTTATCATTTGTATATGATAATACAAATAGTTTTATTGATTCCTTGGAGAGAGAATCATTAGGTCATCCTGCCCGAGTCTAGAACTCAAATAGAAGAAGGATGAGAATCCCAATTTCACTGATATTTGTCCTTGTCAAGTTCATGGTGTGGCTTATTAAGCTCTGCATAAAATTGGTTCTACTCATCTATAGAATATGTTATCATTTGTTACAGTAAAAGACAAGGAAAAATTAGTGTAAACCCTTAATCCACTGTTAAATTTACTGAGAAGCAGTAAATTGTGAAAGGTACACCCGCCTAAGTCTGTGGAGCTCAAAGAAGAAGGAGGATTAAATCCTCATCAATTAGACTTTTCCTTGATTGATTCAAGTCTTAGGAATCATAGAGTTAAGCATTGATGCTTAACAAAGGTCAGAAAAGAAAAATCTCTAATAGGGTAGGGCCGATAGGAGAGGGAAATGATGTTATCATTTTGGTAGAAGTACATGAGAAGGATGGCTACAAGGTGCTAGATTTCGAAGGCTACATGGAATTTTCAGTTTGGAATAAAGGGAATGAGACATGCAAAGGGCATGGTGGGGTCACGGTGCTTATACATGAGAAGTGGTACAACATTGTAAAATTTGAAAAGGAAGACTCAAATAAACAATATATTTGTCTGCAAATTAAGGTGAATGAGATAACCTTTAGGGTGGTTGCATGTTTTTTTCCCACAAAACTCTAAGATATAATATAAGAGGCATAATTTAGATAGGGAAGATCTGTATGCATCTTTGAAAGAGGATATTTTAGTATTCAACATCACTTGTGAAATAATTTTAGTTGGGGACTTCAATGCTAGAATAGAAAATAATAAGTCTTTGCAGCTGCTTGACAGTGAAAAAGGAGAAGATAACCCTATATGGTTGGTAGAGGGCAGCAAAAAAACTTGGAAAAGAATATCAGAAGACGGTAATGGAGGTATCTCACATTTTGGATCAGAATTACTGGCATTGTGTAGTTTGTTTGGTTTGGTTATTTGTAACGGGAGGAGAGGCCTGCCAAATTCGAGGGCTATCACATGCAAAAAATACAATGGGAAAAGTGTGGTTGACTATGTAATTTGTTCACAAAACCTCATAACTAGAGTTATTGAGTTTGAAATTGGTGATTTCCCTATAGAGATGAAATTTGATCACATGTCTCTATTTGTTAGGTTGGACTTCGCTTCAAATAGCTCACACAATAAACAAGATTCCCACATGCGAAAGAAAGTAGCGAACAAAGGCAAGATCTTCTTAAGTCGTGAAAACAAGAACATCTTCAAGGCGAGGCTTGAGCAATAATTTATTGAAATAAATAACCTCTCGGTGGGTGGTAAGGTTAAGGATGAATGTGAGTATGTTAATAGTAGCTTGCTGATTTCTATAATCCACATGGCTCTAAATGCATTTAAAAGATCATGTAGTAGGAAGAGGGCTACTAATACATTTTTGGAAATCCATGGTACGATGAGGAATGTAAGGCTACAAAGAGATCCATAAAAGGGAAAGACATTAGCAAAGAACTCAATAAGTGGTATACAAATTTGATTCAAGAAAAGAATGAAGAGTATGTTAAGGATATAAGGAAAGAGTTAATATCCCTTGGAAAACATGACAAAGGGCTGCAACAAAAAGAGAAAACAAATTGAGAACACTATTACGGATCCTCAATGGATTGAATATGCAAATTTTCTCTATGAACGATCTCAAGAGAATAATGTTCCTCCCATAGTGCATACTTCGGAGGAACTCTTTAGGGTTGAAGATATCAAGCTTGGGATAAAGAATATGACAAGTGGTAAAGCTAGTGATAGTGATGGGATACAAGCTAAATTTTTAAAACGAGGAGCGAAAATCCTTGTGCCTCACATAGAAGGTATCTTCAACCGTTTCATCTACGATGGTTTTCTAGCGGATTGGGTAACGAGTGTGGTTATCCCTCTTTTTAAAAGTGGTGACATCAATAATCCATCTAACCACCACACTATTATGGTCAACCCTCTTTTTGGAAAACTGTTCGGGAGCATGATAGAATGTAGAATTAGCAGTTGGGAAAAAGGTGAGGGGAAAGGGCTAGAGGGCAAGTGGGTTTCAGACCTAGTCATTCCACCATTGAACATTGCATCACTCTTCTTTATTTAATAGAGAAAATAGGGGATAATCAGGGAGAAGAAGCATATTGCTATTTTGTAGACTATGAGAAAGCCTTTGATGCAATACCTAGGGACAAGTTATGGAACAAAATGATAGAACTGGGTATCCCTGACGAGTATATAGAAGTAGTGCATAGATTATATGACAAAGTTAGAGCCAAAATCAGAACTAATGAAGGAATATCTGAATGTTTTGGTAGTGACATCAAGGTGTTAAACAAGGATGTCTTTTATCCCCAACCTTGTTTGGGCTATACATTGATACTTAGAAACTTGGTTAAAGAAAATGGATGGGGAAGGTGTGCATTTGCAAGGTATGTTGTGAAGCTTCTTTTGTACATTGATGATCTTATTTTAATATAAAAAATGGCTCAAGGTTTAAGAGACCACTTAAGGGCCTTAGAGTGCTTTTTCCAAGAGGTTGGAATGCAGGTGAACATTACCAAAACCAAAATCATGATTTTCTCTTTAAGGAGAAAAGAAAAGCATATTACGTTCCCTTTTTAAGGAAGGCCTATGTAAATTATGAATGAATACAAGTATCTTGGGATTGATTTTCATTATAAACTCAGCTGGGAGACTTGTCGAGTGAAAAGGTTACAGGGGGGATGGAAAGCCTTGTATTTACTCTAAAATAGATGTAGAATGACTGAACTCTGGGACTAGAAAACCAGGAACACTCTTTTTAGTTTTCTGGTCACACCGGTGGTTCTTTATGGCCGTGATGTTTGGGGTGGTAGCCTGTCAAACCTCGGTTGGAAGCATCTAGAGATAATTTAGAAGCATCTAATTATAAGAAATCTTAAAGTTAAGACCTTTGTACCTTATGATATCCTTTTACCAGAAGCTGGAGCTTTTCCGTTGGAAGCTTCTGCAATAACTCAGTTACTTAGCTACTTAAAGAAGGTTGAAAACATGCAAGACCAATGATGGCCATAAATTTTGAAGGATGAGGATCTTATCCATAGAAAGAAAAAAATGGATGAAGAAAAATAATAAGTGGTTGGATAAATGGAATATTAAGCTACATGAATGTCCTAACACAAATGTGGACATAAAAAAAAATTTCATAGAGAAGTTGCAGAGTGTCATGTGATCTAATAACATCAGTTGAAAAGGGCTTACTATATGCATGTGTTCAACCCAATCGGGGAACATGGGGAGAAAACATACTTAGGGGCTGCTATTAAAGGGAAAGAAAGGCTGTTAATGACACATTTGAGGATGGGATCATATCATTTCAGGTGTGAGACATGTAGATGGAAGAGGCCCAAAGAGGCTTGGGAGGAAAGAACTTGCATGTTTTGTAGGACAAGCACAATTGAAACCGAATGCCACTTTCTCATGGAGTGTGCAACATATGAAGATATTTGGGCTAAGTATGAAACCATATTTAAAGTGGACAACATGAATAGTCTATTTGAAGAGGATAAGGTCAACCAAACTATGGGTTTTTTGGTCAAGATTCATAAAAGAAGATCAGAGTTGGAAAGGATTATGGTTTTGTTTAAGGTTGTGATTTCTTTTGGTCCCTTAGGCTGTTGGGCCTCGTGGACATCATTAAAATAATTCATTCATTCTAATCCAAGAAGATCCAATTAATAATCATCTTAAGTAACTATCGAACTACCTCCAAAACCTAAATGGCTTAGACAATTCTAAGAAGGTTTCTTATTTTCTAATTCACCTCTATCTATTCTTACTTGAGGGAATGCCTCACTTGTAATTAATCATCTTAACATGACTCTATCAAAGGGACAGTCCCTTCCTTGAGCATACCCATCTAATTTGGTCTTATCATCTCTTAGAAACATTGTAGTTGTATTTGAATACCTTACTTGAAATGGGTTTACATGGAGTATTCTCTAAAATTAATTATGTACTGGGAACCTTAAGCAAAGAGAGTTGGAGACCATCCACCTTCTTTTAGATTCCATATTTAAAACATTGTTGTAATGGTCATGGAGGTCTATGATATGTACATGGGCTTGTTGAGAGTTGCTCCAAACCTAAATGGTTTCCTTACACATTAAGAAGAAACATGACCACATAAAAATCATCTTCAATGTCTAAAATTTAGTTCTTCACACTCAATAGGTTGCCTACAGATTCTATCCCTAATCTTCAAGGCAATTTCTTGATGAAACTCCTTTGAGAGATCCATCTTTTTGCATAAGCAGGTGTAATCCATATAAGTTTTGTTGGTTTTTGCTTTTTCCAAGTATAAAAATTGCTAGAGGATTTTGTTATAGTTGAAATGCTTAAATGCCTTGAATTTTGAAATAAAAAATATAGTAATAGATTCCAAATAAAACTAGAAGAATAGGAATCACTAAGTGGATAAAAAACTAGAAGCAAAGGTCTCATGAAAAGGAAATTCTCCTTCAATAACCACAATTAAGATTTATAAATGTGTTATCTTCCTCAATTGAAGCAAACTCACAAAATGAAATAATAGTAGGCATAGGGATAGATAACAAAAGGGGCTTTCATGTGTAAATCCAATTATGAATAGGAATCAACTTAGACCAAATTTTGTAAACTTTATAGATGAGGGTGTGACTAGTAAGAAAGACTTCTCATTCAATAATCTTTGAGTCTATTTGAGGACATATTATCACCCAAGAAATCAACCAAGGAATTATCGATAATAGAGATTGGTCTCATTAGGGCCAAGGCTCTCAAGGGAAGTTTATTTTCTCAAAGCTTGAAACATAGTTTTTGAAAATATTTTATTCACCATCCCAACACCTTTTTGCCTAAGAATATACCTACCACCGTTTCTCGAGCACACCAAAGATGACCCATGTCCAAACACCCTAGTATTTAATCTGGAGTTTTCCCTCTCTGAAACAAGATTCCTTAACAATTGCAATATTTTCCCTACCAAATCATAAATATTCCTTTTGAGTTATTACAATTGCATTCTGTAAAAGCAATTACGAGCAAAAATATAGAAGCATAATATAATTTTACACACTAAATAATAAGGTTCTCATCATATCTGTGTTCAATCTATATTACAAATTTATAGGATTCTAATATCTTATTTTGTAGGAAACTCTCTAAACAAATTACCTAAATATAAAGAGTTGTTTAAACAACTCTAAATACAAACAAATAGACTTCAACAAATAACTATTCTCACATTCGTAATAGTTATGTGAGTTGTGATAATAACTCACATTATTAACTAATGTAAACACTAACATTTAATCCCTAACATTCTTGACCATAAAATTTACTTAATTCTTCGATGGGGGAGAATATTTCTATACACCTATCATTTATCTCTTTTCGCATGGTCGTGCACACTGTAGACACCTAAAATTGGTCAACCAAATCAAACAAGGAATAAAGTGAGAAAATCAATTTAAATAAAGCAAATTTTGAATTAATTGAATTATCAAAAGCCTTTGGATTAATCAAATCAAATAAATCAAATAATTGTGCAATTGAGATTAATCAATTAATTGCATAGTTAAAATCAAATTAATTCCAACCCTTTCAAGGGTGCACATGGCTAGAGAAATTCAATTAAATCATTTATTTAAATCCCTTATTTCCTCATCCATCACATGGGATAAATTAGATCAACCAATGAGGATTGAGAATGGGAGCTCACATGGATCAATCCAAATTAATCCTCCATCACACATCTTGGAGTTGCATCTTGACCACTCATTTGGTTCCCTTATTTGAAACCACCATTTAAATGGTCTCACCATTTGAAACCCCCAATTCAACAAATCCTTAACCATGGTTTAATCAATTCTACCCCCTACCCTTGGAAAATCCTTTAAATAAAATCTAATTTTGATGCAAAACATATCACACACTCATGAAGAAAATCATCATCACTATAGGAAAATAGCATCAATCTCATAGAAATTACATGTTAGGATTTGCATTATAGTGAGAAATTTGAGCTAAATAGGCACAATCTTGATCAAATAGCTTCAATTCTCATTCTAGGACTGTCATTTATGGATGCTTTAAGCTGAGAGCATTATTTTTCTTTCCTAGTTAGAGAGCCATGAGATGCTCATTGTTGATTTCAATTCATTCAAGCTTAATTTTATGTATTTTCAAAGTTGAATTGATAGATACAATACTAATTTCATGAAGGTATGATTTTATATATAAGAGTGGCACCCATCGTGGGGTTGTAAGCCTCATTTCTAATGAATTTATCATATTTTTGTGTATTTGAGTATGTTCTTTTGCAAAAATTTGCAGGTTGCAGGAAAAGTGACGCGTACACACCTAAATAGTGACGCCTTTGCATGGTGAAATAGTGCGTATTATACTTTTTTCGTCTGTCTTTCATTCTTTCAACACATTTTACATTGAAGTGACACATATAATTCAAAGGATGACACCTTTACGTAGCGAAGGAGCGTGCAACCTTAAATATTAGCACATCTGAGGATTCTTTCGACGCCTTTGATCCTTCCTTTAAGCGCATTTAATCTTCTTTAAGTGCATTTAATCTATTTTATAACACTTTGTTTAGTGTTAAATAGTGCTCTATTCACTGTAAAATAACACTTATAGTAGGTTAAAGTAGCATGTAAACAACTTTAAAGTAGCATGTTGTCTGCTTTAAAATAGTGCGTAGGCCTGTGTTTGATTTTTACTTCGGCAAATCATTAAAAGAAACAAGCTAATGACATTTTATTTGCTAATTTGCAGATGGCGAAACATAAGAGGGTGAAGAAACCCAAACTTCATATTCACAAAGATGAAAAGGAGATTAAACGTTTGTTGAAATGTTAGAAGAAACTTCATAATTGAAGCATTTTATAAAATTTGATTGAAGAAGAGAAGCTTTATGAACATTATCTCAAAGTTGTCAAATCTTATAAATCTAAATTCATTTCCTTAAATTAAAGCAATTCACCTTAAAATATTTGAAAGAACTTTAAATGTTAGGTGAATTTTAAGCTTTTCATTTTGGATTTGGATTTCCTCATTTTGTGTGAGTTGTGTCGACTAACTTGTTGGAGGAGAGGATGCAAAGGAGCTGGAACAATTATCACTAGGTGATTAGTAAAAAGAAAACAAACAATAAAAAATGCGCCTAGCTTTTGCTAGCTTTGAATTGAGGTATTTTTCACATCCTCTTGCATTTGCTTAAATTATGACATTCAAAGTTGAAATCTAGCTAATTAGAAGCCTATTATTGTTCATCAAAGGAGACATTAGGCCTATGCTCTCAACTTTTTAAGTTTATCAAAATGCCAAACATGTCAAATTTGATGATAGAAAGAAAGGTTGGAAATGAACAAACACATAATTAAAAACTTGCTTGTTTGTAGAAGTGAAGAGTTAGGTATATGCTCTTCACTCTTTGAGTGAATCAAAAAGTCAAAAATGTTAGAGTAATAGTCTCTTGGGTTATTAATTAAATCATTATGATCTAATTACTAACTCACCTATTCACTCTAGTTTCTTAAGCTAACCTTAGGTTTTCCCTTTTAGGGTTTCGTGATTCCTTTTATAAGGATTCACCTCTTTGCATTTCATAAGGAGTTTTTTTACATCTCATTGTAAGCTAGAAACATATTGTTAATATATTGTTTTCTTTTTGCATACGATGTCTCCTCTGGCTTTTTGGCCTCCATAGTTTCTCCAACCTTCTATATTTTGCTTCTTCCATGTGACAGGTTTGCATGCAGGTGTTCTTGGGAGAATAGGGTTTTTCCTATTCTAACATGGTATCAGAGCTCGCTTGCTGCTCGTTGTTCATGTTTCATTGAAGCGTGCTAGAAATAGGAAGTTTGTCAAGGGTTTCAGAGTTTTTTATGGTGTTTTAGGGGCAGGCTTTGGTTTTGGTCACTTTGGGCTCAAACAGACATCTCCATTGATCTCAAAGCACCCCAAAACCCTAGAAACCACATAAAATTTGTCTATTTCAGACATCTGGACTCTAGAGGCAAATTTTTTTTGGTTTCCATTGCCGTACAACACGAAAACCGAGAAAAAAATAAAAATAAATTAAAAAAACCTATTTTTTAAGGTTTTTTTGCTCTTTTAAACGCACGGGATGTGTAATTTAAAATGGCACCACCGCTCTGGGCTCCTCTGGCAGCGGCTCCGCTGACTTTTCTTCTCTAGCGCCCACTTCTTCCGCGGCCCCCACCGCCCTGCAATAGCTCCACCGGCCCCCACTGCCACCAGCCCCCGCCGCCTCCCAGCCCCCGCCAGCACTGGCCCCATTACCGGCCACTGCGGCCCGCCGGCTCTGCGCCACCCACAGCGGCCCATTGGCCCTCCTCCCCACTCCGCTTCGCCCTTTGGCGCCGCCCGGTGGGATTGTTTAGCCCCCGACCCTTTTTTGCATTGCCGACGGTCATATTGATGACCAGGGGCTCCGACCCAGCCCCTATGTGTGCCATGCACCCAGGGGGCTTATTTTTTTAGCCCTAGGGGCTTAAAACCTAACTTTTGGAGCATTTTTGGGCCCTTCTCACCTTTTTCACTCTATGTGGAGCATATGGAGGCCTTTTTTAGACTTCGTTATATCGTCGGAAAGCTCTTTCCGATTATGGTGATTAGGATTTTAGAATCTACTATTTTTTATAGTGTTTTTTTCTATCAAAGTTTGATGTCTGATCTCTGCCTTTCAGGAGCCATATCTGGCTCATCTGGACTCCGTTTTTGGCAAACCAGATATCGTCAAAAAGCTGGTTCAGTGGAATTTTTAGTTGCAGGGGTATTTTTTCTAGATTCTGCTCCAGGTTCTCTCTCCTCTGAGTTTTTCTCTTTTGAACTCTAGCGGGTTACTTGGGTTCTACAGGTCCTGGGATCTTTTCTTCTGATCTTCTGGCTCACTCTTCTTTCTAACTTCTGAGCTTGTATGCTTCTCTTCTGTAGCATTTTATTTTCTGTAAACAAACTAAGATAAAGTGTCTGCTTTTGCATATCTGGTATTTTGAGCACCTTGTGTGTTTTTTCTACTCGCACTCAGTTATAAAGTGCCATGGGGGGTTATGATGTTATGTCATTTTGTGCTCATCCACCTTTGTCAAGTGAGCACACCTTCCATGACATTAGCCCATGTTGTGTGTCGGTGACACCGCCCTTTATCCTATGCTTGTATTTTTGTTGCACTGTTGGTGTTCCCGATTCTTCTTTCTACAGATGTTTCTGGCATTGCATTTTCAGTGTTCCTGTCACCTCTCCCTGTTCAGCATTATGGGGGGGGGGTTCACCTGTTGGTTCTATTGCTTCCCTGGTTTGATTGATCATCTCTTCAGACTTTGTCTTCTTTACCTGGTCATGCACTTTTTCAATGGGGGTTCCAGTAGTTACTTCTGACAGTGTTTACAGCTTCATGCTTCGGAGATGCTTCTTGCTCTTTCTTGTTCCTTTCTTTGGGACTTTCCCTAGATTGGAGGCTTAGTTTCCTTCATCTAGTTTATTTCATGTATTGGGTACCTGATCAGGCCTTGTTACCGGGACCCTTCTTTCCTACTTTCTGCAGTAGTCTCCTAGGTTTTTGCTTCTCCCTAAGCTTATCTTAAGGGGGGGTGTTAGAGTAATAGTCTCTCAGGTTATTAATTAAATCATTATGATCTAATTACTAACTCACCTATTCACTCTAGTTGCTTAAGCTAACCTTAGGTTTTCCCTTTTAGGGTTTCGTGATTCCTTTTATAAGGATTCACCTCTTTGCATTTCATAAGGAGTTTTTTTTACATCTCATTGTAAGCTAGAAACATATTGTTAATTTTTTTTTCTTTTTGCATATGATGTCTCATCTGACTTTTTGGCCTCCATAGTTTCTCCAGCCTTCTGTATTTTGCTTCTTCCATGTGATAGGTTTGCATGCAGGTGTTCTTGGGAGAATAGGGTTTTTCCTATTCTAACAAAAAATACTTTAAATCCCTTAGTTTAAGAGGTGGAAATGAACAATTATTAATTGTATTTGGAATTGTGAAAATAGTAGGGATATGCTCTTCACCTTTTGGTGAATCAAATTCCCAAACCTATTTGAGCTTTTCGATTTCTTTCTTTCTCATGAACATGCTAGATATTTAGTGGGCCTGCCTCCTAAGATTTGCCTTTTCGAGGACGGTGAGAGGGAATGACCCAAGTGGGATACAACCATTTTTAGCCATGGTAATCCAACCCACTATAATAAAAATGCACTCATCCTTAATGGAGTGAGTGACAGAACGAATTGAGAATTGAACCTCCTCTAGTAGTCCTCTGAGATTGTACAAATTTGTGTTTTTATACATGTGGGAGGCCTCTATAATGGGGGATGAAACTCAAAATGTTTCAAATTAAATCTTGACTACAACCTGGTTAAAATAGCAATTCTTACCTCTTAAAGTCATTATTACAAGTCAATTTGACCATAGGTAGATTGCTTGGAAGACTTTCTTGTTAAAACCCAAGAAAATGATCGAGAACATACACTTTTTGTGTAGAAATAGGGGTCAAGAATAAGATTTATGTGTGTGTTGTGTTTGTATGTGGTGGAACCCATATTTACAGTTAATTTTGAATGGTTAAATAATTCAGGGAAGTGTTTTTTCAATTATTATTTTGATTTATGGTTCATCATTGCAATTCTCCTTTCATATGCACTTATCCTGTTTAATTTCATGCATTAATATATTAAATCTGCCATGTTTTGTATTTTATATGACTTGCATATATTTGAATTCATAAATATAGTCATTGGCCCTTTTTCGCAGTCTATTATTCATTTTAATATATTTTATGACCTTGGCAGGGTTATCTTTTGCTTCAGTCACCAGATGATGTTGGGTTTAAGTTAAGAGATTTAGAGATTAAGGTTGAGCCATTGCTTTTGATTGATCTCGTGGTTGTCGCATTATCTCCAGATCAAAATTGAATATCCTTTATGCTCTAGCAACTGGGTGATATCCTTTGGTTGCTTAGTCTCATAGGGAAAGGGAATATTTTTAAATGTCGAGATTCAACGACATCTGTTGATCTTAGTCTGAACCTATTAAAATCTAACGATGGTCATGTTGTCTCGTAAGATAACCACAAATATTATGACCTGGCGACAAAGAGGGATTTGTAAACCCGAGGTTGAAGTGCAGTTAAGGGTTTAGTCAAAGATTAAAGTAAAGATCAGACAAGTACTTTTTGATCAGATAGTTGGCGTAATGGCTTAATGAAAAGATGAACATCTTTTAACCTTTAAGGGAATGCGCCTTAGTGACATGTGTTTTATGTCATAGATTTGGGCCTGTGAGAGTAATAAAGGTGATTGATAAAGATCAGACAAGTTTCACAATATCCTGCGATAGGTGCAATGACTTAAGGCAAAGATGCACGAATGTTAATCATCAAACCATTGCGTGATCATGACACATGTTTCATGTCAGAACCTGTGCCCATGATGGAATAAGATTTATGAACAGATGTTAAAGGATGGAGAAGATCAACGGCTGGTGCAATGGATTAAAGTCAAGATGCATGAGATTTATTCATCAAGGCATTGAGCAATGATTCTGTGTGTCTCTGAAAAATATAAAGGAAAAAATGCTTGAGTGGCATCAGATGACTTGGATTTTATTTGTCTTTACATGTTTTTATATTATTATTTCATTGACTAAGGGTTTTGATTAATATTTGATACATCGACATTGTCTGCATGCAGGGTTTCACAGGTAATAAAATGAAAATGAAGCGATCTAGATTGAAAGATGAAAGATCTACAGACATGCAACAGTCCATTGATATACCTTGCAGAAGTTAAAGAGATATCAAAGATCTATAACAAATTATTAATGAAGTATTTGATTATATTATTTCTTTGGTCGATAATTGTTTCTGAAGGATGATAAGTCATTCTTAAATGTAATTGTGGTTGTTCAGTTGTTGATCTTAGGGATTAGGTTTAGTTAGATGAACCAACACGTTGATCTGAAGCTTGTATGCATCCTTTGGATTTTATATAAATAAGGATACCAGGATCAATGCGAGGGGGTTGGTCTTTAGAGATCTGGTGGTGATATTTTTTCATCTCTCAGACAGTTTTAGTTTTGATCACAACTGAACATGGATTCTTATGTACCTATTTTTGATAATCAATAAAAGATAAGTGTTTTCTATCTCTCTTAGCTCAAGGTTTCAATTCTCATTCAGTTAGTCCTTTGCAATCATTGAAGGAATTTCAATTGCTGTCTTTGAGTTGCTTATACAGAAGAGTTATTGTCTCATATCATTGTTTGAATATCAGGAAGTGTGTGATATCTTAATTTGTTTCTGGCTTCTTATTTATCTGGTCTCCTAACCATAGGAGTTAAACTCATTTGAACTAACAAGGATATAATTGTATGCACCCTAAAATGGTCACCTAGACTTTGGGCCCATTTCTCAATTTATCAAATCCCTGAATCAATATTTTCAAATATCAACTATATCAATTTCCTTGATCAATTCATAATCAATTCAATATTTCCTAAGGTTTGAGCCTTATTTAATTTAAAAGATAAAAAATAAAAATAAAAATATTATTTAATTAAGAGAACATGCTTTCTTTTAATTAATTAAAAATCTCTTTTAAT
>MU217860.1:8912-27608 GCA_018584345.1 Thuja plicata | reverse complement strand
TAAGAATACTTTCTTTACGTGAAGGTTTTGGTAAAAATATTGGCAACTTGCTTGGATGTTGGGCAATAGTAGACTGATGACTTGTCCATGAATGAGATCCCCAATGTAGTGTATCTGGATGTCAATAAGCTTGGTCCTTTGATGATGGATTGGGATACATGAGATTTGAGTAGCACATTGATTGTCTCAAAATATGATTGATGGTTGTTTAGATTGAATACCAAACTAAATGAGAAAATTTTGAAACCAAATAGCCTCAGTTTTGGTACTCGACTTCAATAGAAGATGGACCAATAACAAATTGCTTCTTTCTCTCTAACAAACAAGTCTTGAACCAAGTGAGAAGCTATAAGTTGAAGTCGTGAACTTATAGCTTCTCACTTGGTTCAAGACTTAATTGTTAGAGAGCAAGAAGCAATTTTTTATCGGTCCATCTTCTATTGAAGCCGAGTACCAAAACTGAGGCTATTTAGTTTCAGAACTTCTTTTTTTTTTAAATTCAATTTTTGTCAAAATTTCAACGTTAATTGGTCGAAAGCTTGCGTCGTGGGTTTGGCATCCTGCTCGAAACAGA
Source organism: Thuja plicata (assembly GCA_018584345.1). NCBI lineage: Eukaryota > Viridiplantae > Streptophyta > Pinopsida > Cupressales > Cupressaceae > Thuja > Thuja plicata. The sequence continues at coordinate 27,034 of MU217860.1, read as the reverse complement.
AAGAGTTTTGTCGAAATGTTTCGACCATTCTATGTCAAAATCTTGCGTCGTGGGTTTTGCATCCTGGTTGAACTCGAAATAGTTTAGTCGAAATGTTTCAACCATTTTGTGTTGAAAATTTTCAAACATTTCGACTGAGTTTGGTTGAAACTTTTCGAACATTTCGACGAATGTTGGGCGCAGTTTCGACAAATAATATGGGCATTTGAATATGCTAATTTTGACCAAGTTTGTGTATAAATATTGATGTTAACAAGAATGTGTCGATCTTTCGACGATAAAAATACCGACAAGGCAATTTGTGGGTCTTTCGACCAATCTACGTAGATAATTCAACCAATTTTCATCAAAAATAGGGGCCAATTTTACTAGTGCACAAGGTTTGAGAGCTAGGGCATCATTGTTATTACCTTCAAGGCATTGTGTGAAGTGTTTGATCTCTCTTTTTTTGTTTTTCTGTTGATATTCACTATGTGGTACTCCCCATTTATGATCATTTCATGAGGAAATGTCTTGATGGCTCGCGGGCTGCAAGCTAGGGCATCATGCATTATTTATGAGCTCATTGTTTAATAATGGCATTGTTTACATCTTTGCATTTGGAATGCTTGATGACCCACGAGGTTTGAGAGCTAGGGCATCGTTGCTATTACCTTCAAGGCATTGTGTGAAGTGTTTGATCTCTCTTTATTTGTTTTGTTGTTGACATTCACTATGTGGTACTCCCCGTTTATGATCATGTCATGAGGAAATGTCTTGATGGCTCGTGGGCTGCAAGCTAGGGCATCATGCAAGTTTATGAGCTCACTATTTAATACTGGCATCATTTACATCTTTGCATTTGGAATGCTTGATGACCCACGGGATTTCAGAGCTAGAGCATCGTTTCTATTACCTTCAAGGCATTGTGTGAAGTGTTTGATCTATGTTTATTTGTTTTGTTGTTGATATTCACTATGTGGTACTCCCAATTTATGAACATTTCATGAGGAAATGATTTGATGGCTTGCGGGATGCAATCTAGCGCATCATGCATTGTTTATGAGCTCACTGTTTAATACTGGCATTGTTTACATCTTTGCATTTGGAATGCTTTATGACCTACGAGGTTTGAGAGCTAGGACATCATTGCTATTACCTTCAAGGCATTATGTGAAGTGTTTTATCTTTTTTTATTTGTTTTTTTGTTGATATTCACTATGTGGTACTCCTCGTTTATGATCATTTCATAAGGAAAAACATGGTATCTTCTTTCCTTTTTGTAGCATTCTTCTGAGTGCACAAGTCCTGTAGCATGGTTTTTCTTTCAGAAGTGTATGGATTGACTATCCACATGCTTAATTGTAGATGAAGATCAGTAATAGAATGTCATTCATTTTTTAGATCTTTTTGATCTAACCCCCGTCTCTCTTTTCTTTGCAGGTTCTGGATCATGATAGGAGCACACTGGTTTGATACATAGGTCAAAAATTCATCACTTCAGGCAATGTCTGGTACCCTTATTATTTATGTTCATCCTCTTATGTATGCATGTAAACTTGCATATTCTTCTAGAAGTTGGCTATGCTCACAGCAGCCCAGATGATTTTATCTTTCAGTTCCTTTCCTTTTATAGTATATACAAGTTATTTGGCATATATATACATGTAATCTTTAGATGCAGAAATTTGTTTTCCTTTACATCTATCTTTTCATGAAATGAACACAAATTAAACATGATCATCTAATAATGCAAACTAGGGTATTGTAGTCACTCATCTAGTAATTAGGATACCAATGTACAATGAGGTAACTATTTTATATATATCAAACCATGAAGATGTTGCTTAGGAGATAGTGGAGCTAGAGGAATATGTGAAAGATCTAAATGATACTAAAAACAAGCTGAAGAGTTATTACTGCTTCAAATCAGGAGAAGGGCTGAAATAAAGAGTATGATATAACTTCAAAGTAAAATTAAGTACCAACTAAAGGAAATAAAATCTAGTGCCATGAAGGAGACATCACAGTGACCAAAAAAAACATAAAAAATTAAATGATCAATGTGTCATCATTTTCACTGTCATAACAACACAACAAAGAGACCCATGTAAAATGATATAGTAAATTTATAAGCCATCAATACTAATCAATGTATAATGTGATGGAATAATATATACTCAGAATCAAAATATGACTAGTACCATTGGTCCATTGTATAGGATCAAAGAAAGAGGGTTTCTCATATAAAATGAGAGATATTGAATTTTTAAATATGCACAACAAGATTTATTCTAGGGAATACAATGAACACCACCTTTAAGTGAATATAGAAGGATTTCAAGCCAAAATTTTCAACTAAAATGAGAACCCCTCAAGTTTAGAATGAAACACCCAAATTTCTAAAAGAGCTCAGGTCTGAAGTCAAAAATACATTTGAAAAGCTTTCAATTAAGTTCTATTTTCTTATATTAAAGATACATATCCATATATGAAAGGCCAATATACTCTCTATCTGTACGTATAATTAACTTAAAATATATGTGCACCTGAATCTAGCAGCCCAATTATTGTATCTTCCCCATATTTTGTCTGTTTCCATAGGGTGTTTGAAGAGGAAGACTCATCTTGTTGTCCCCCCTCATCTATACCCAAAAAACTCCATGACCTTGTGGTGTGCATCCTTCTTCCTTTGCTTTGAAATACAGATATCACCCCTTCTATTTCTACATCCAGTATATAGAAGTACATTATATTTGTGGGAATGTCATTATTGCCAACAAATAGAATCAGATTTATGAAGTTTCTACAGTTATTTTCTAAATTAGATCTGATAGAATTTTGTCGATCATTATGTTTGATCCCAAACTAATCCAAAAGAAAGCATATTAAGAACAAATAGAATTTTAGTTAAGACTGTGGGTGGGACAAGATGACATTAAACTTCACCATAACCATTTTATAAAATCGACCCACATGAATTTTCATATACTTTCAACAAGCTCCTATCTCTCATATTCTTAGAATGGTAGGTTAAATGAATTGTCAAGAAAATGTAAAATTTTCATAACCATTTTATGAAATCAACCCCCATAAACTGTTGTGGTAATAGCACGTGAAGCATAGCTTTTTATTGTACTTTTTGCAGAGCTACTTGATATGGCAGAAGCTTCTGCGGGAGAAATTTGAGTTGTAAAGCCACTGAAAGAATGCTTGTAACTGTATAGAAATGATTCCCTTGCTTCATCAAAACTAGCAAAACCAAGAAACAAAGAATTGTCATTGCCTATAAGCAACTTTACTGCATTTATCTTTCTGGATTTGCTTGTGTCTATTTTTTAGACCATTTTATTTATCATATTCAATGATCCTTTCTCAAAATGTTAGAGAGCTCAAGGAAGGAAAGAAACAAGCATAACTCATGATACTCAATGATCCATCCTCAAAATATTAGAGAGCTCAAGAATAAAAAGAAACTAGCATAACTCATGTAGTACAGTAACAATGGACCAACCTTTCTTTGACAGAGAGAAGCATAGAATGATACATTTCAAACACTTCCTCTGGTTGTAACCCTCCATGGCCACTTTTTTGGGATTAATGGGAAGTAGTACCTCTAAAAATTTTAACACTTTTCACCTCTCATCTTTAGTAATCAATCTTTACTGTATTACCGACCTTATCTAATGTTATTTCTTATGCATGTAGTATTAATTCATAAACTTAATTATATGCAAAATTCACAGAAACATTCATGAAAGTAATAGACACATAACACAAGATTTGATATCGCATAAAACTCCTGTTAGGAAGTAAAAACTACGGTGGGGATGGAACCCACAAGACTTCACTATCTGCCGAATGGAAGGGAGTCGGTAAAGGCTTAAAATTGATCACTTCTAATGATCTACCCTATTAGGAGTATTAATGTGGAGACCTGTTAGGATCTACTCTGTTAAGAGCTTTTAGAAACACTGATGAAGTGTGCACTCGGTTAAGAGATTTACAATAGGACTGTTAAGTCCACCTTCCTTGAAAGGATTTCTTAAGTGTACCCCACTTGTTAGAATGTGTACAATATGTTTTACCTGACTGTATGCTATCTATAATTGTTGATTACAGATCTAATGAAGCTCATAGTATATGAATATCACCTATAGTGATTGATTAATACCTTTTTCTGCTTGTCGGTAGCCTGTGTTCTGTTCTTGACAACTGATTTGATCTTTGTCTATGTTGTTACCTGAATTCTCTTGTCTGATCCTTAGATGCTCTCAGTGGATAAAATCATCATCGAACAACATGTTCATAATTGATTGAGCATCTATTTATACAAGTATTTGACCCATTTTAGAATCACACATTACAATGTTAACTCTAGATCCAAGGTATACAACTTGACCTTGATCCTTTAGTTTGGATGTTTTAAAACAGTTAAACTGATAAAAACAATAATAAATACATTGGTTTCTCTACACATAATGGATTTAAAACAAATCAAGAAGCTAAATATAAAACTTCAGTGATTTATCTGACGTGGAAAGTCAGATCCACTTTTTGCGGGATGTAACTGATTGTCGATTCTCGATCGTCGATGTGAACTAAAAATTTGTCTGTGTTCCTTCATTGAACTGATTGTCAGGTTCCCTTCATCTGTCGGGTTCCACTCTTGACTGTTTCGTCGGGTTGCACTGTTGGTTACTCTTCGGGTTCCTTTGTCCCTTTTGTCATTGGGTAACACTGAATAGTGTTTGTCGGGATGCTTTGTACATGGCAGTATCGATAACCTTGGCGTCGGGTAGTGTTGTGCCCTATCTGTCAGTATAGTATAAACCAGTGTTGTTTATCATGTTTTTCCTTGTATATACTAATGGCAAAATATAATATCTTCAATCTCCTCCTTTGACATTAGTATCAAAAATTGATATGTGCATAATACTAAAGTGTTTAGTATGTACACTATGTATATATCATTGTCATTGTATGACTCCCCCTAACTGTATGCATCGGTATAGTGTAAGTATATGTAAATGTATACTTTCCTTTATACTATACATTCCCCTTTTTGCTCTCTCCTCTTTCAAATGACTGAATGTACATATTATTTCTTCATTTCATTTTCCCTTTTTACTGATTGACTGTACATATCATTTCCCCCTTTTTTGATAATCATGACAAAAATGTACAACTTATAAGTTGTCAAAAAATGTGACAAAAATGTGTAACTTACAATGTGTCAAGAATGTGGGAGTGGGTGTTCTTGATATCTTCGATCATTTTCTCCCATTTTTCTTTGAGGAGTTCTAGTGCCATGTGCTCTAGCTCAATCCGGGCATGCATATCATAAATGTTGTCTAGGACAGACATTTTTGGGGTGGCAATAAGTGCTCTTGCCTCTGTCATATGGTTTGGTAGTAATGAGAGTGTCGGTAAGAGTTGAGCTTGAAGCTCATTTTCCTCATCTCTAAACTTGGTTTCTGCAATTTGTATGTCTTGTCTCAGCTTCCTAGATTGCTTGAGCTGGTATTGGTGCAATTTTATTGCCTCTTCACTATTTGTGAGACTTTGTGCACTTGTTTGAACATCAACATCAATCTGTGCTATCTTGTCGGTATACTCCTTAGTGAGTTGATCTAACGTGCATAATTTCTGTATTAAGGCTATAGATTCTAAAATTATTGGATCTACTGTGCTTACCAATTTAGATAGCTTCACCTTTTTGAGTGCCACTTCTTGGCTTATTTTCTCAGCTAACTTGAATTCATACTTCTTTTCAAGTCTAGCTTCCATAGCCTTTTCAGCATCTATGTTTTGAGATGTGATTGCATCAGTGAGAACCACTAATTGATCAAGAATGGGGGATGTTTGATCAACATCTATGTCAGGTACAATTTGCTGAAATATCCCTCATGCGACTTAAAGTACCTTTGCTTCCTTTGTGGCTTTTCTCAACTTATCCTGCATGGCTTTCCTTTCACAAAGTCTTGCATACTTTGTCAATTCATTAGGATCCAATGTCTTGGGATCACAAATAAGAATCTCAATAATTTCATCCAGAGTGACTGGATTCTTGTTCTTTCTCTTCTTCTTCCTTGATATTTGATTAGAAGCAGATGTATGAACTACCATTGCTAGTTCATTTTCATTCTCTGAGGCGCTCGGTGAAGGCTTTGTAGATGAAGCTTCTTGCATTTTCTGCTCGGGGTTCACCTGTCACTTTGGTGAAGATGTCTCTCCATCAACCTTGGGTGTTTCTGTAGATTTTTCTTCTATTTTCTTCTTTTGTTCATCTGTCTTTGCTTCTTCACTCTTTTCATTCTTCTTGTCCTCTTCTACTTGTTTATCTTCTTCTTTATTCTGATCATCATTTGTAGCTTGATCTGTAGTTGTATCTTTTGGTTCATCTGTTGTTTCTTTTGTCTCTGCATCACCCTTGTCTTCAGGTATGCTTGTATTTGCTAAATTTGATTCTTTATTTCCTTCTAGCAAATTTATGGCCTTCATCAATACTGGCATATTATTCTGTGTGCCCACTTGTGTTGCATCATTGGTTTGAGCTTGTCGAGCAGTGATATCTTCATCTTTTTATATTTGATTTGCAGGGTCCACACCTGTGATGTCAATAATGGAAGTGTCTGGCCATATTTCATCAGTAACATCCATGTCCTTATTCCTTTGTGTCTCCAATTCTTGTTGCTTGTTTTGATCCTTAAGAGATATGAAAATAACATCATCTTCTCTATGTTGATCTTTATCAGAATCATATTGCGTGATGTCTTGAATGTCAAGATCATCCATGACTTTAACTAATTCAATGGGCTCATTATTGTCTACATTGTCCAAAGCAATGTGCTTAGGACCTTCTTTATCTTTCTACTCCTCTACATAAGGTGTGTCGGTGAGAAGTAATTGATCCTCACAACTTGTTGACTCTTCATGTAGATCTAGGATTTGTCTCCATTTGGCCTCGGTCATGCTATCTAGCTCTATAAATTTATCCTCTAGCACTTTGTAAGCTCTTATCTTTGCTACAAATTTAATTGAGTGCTTTTTCATTATTTCTTTGATCTCTTCCATTTTTTATTCGGGAGGCATAAGTGTGACAAGTACCCTCTCCCTTGCTTCCTTTTCTGTGTGTAAAGCATATGACCATTGTTGTGAAATTTTGTCACCCAACTCTTTGGGTATCTGGCCTACAAATTCTACTGGTACATATTTGAACTTGACCATTGCCCTCATTATTGCATCTTGTATCTTATGTTGATCCTCTGGTTCAAGTTTTTCCCACTATCTAATTTTCTTATCAATCAATGTACCGGTAGTAGAAATTGATTCAGCAATTTAATCCATTGTTCTAGGGGTTGAGCTTTTCTTCTCAACATCAGGCTCATCCTTTTTTGAATCATCTATGTCAACTTTGGTCCTGACCAGTATTTTTCTCCTTTTGGTAGGTGTTTGTTTCACAATTTTCTTCTTTGTTTGTCACTTTCTCTTATAGGTCCTCACTTGACCTTTCTTGAGAGCTGTAGTGTCTTTTATAGTTTGACTTCTTGTTCTCTAAGCCATTGTGGTTCTTGGTTTCTTTGTAGGAGGTTGAGGTGTGTAAGATTCAGTGACCTCATAATCTGATTCTTTCTCATGTTGCTCTTCACCGATGGTACCCTATTCCTCGGTTTCCTCTGTTTGTTCTTTCTCCTCCTCATTGGCCGACAACATCTTTTCAAGATTCTTAACCATCTTGTTTTTCTTATTGGTAGTTTTCTTAATTACTAGGACTGATTTTATCTCTTAATTGTTTTTCTTATTGATAGTCTTCTTAATTACAATTGATCACTTCTTATGATCTACCCTATTAGGAGTATTAATGTGGAGACCTATTAGGATCTACTCTGTTAAGAGCTTTTAGCAACACTGATGAAGTGTGCACTCGGTTAAGAGATTTACAATAGGACTGTTAAGTCCACCTTCCTTGAAAGGATTTCTTAAGTGTACCCCACTTGTTAGAATGTGTACAATATGTTTGACCTGACTGTATGCAATCTATAATTGATGATTACAGATCCAATAAAGCTCACAGTATATGAATATCACCTATAGTGATTAATTAATACCTTTTCCTTCTCGTCGATAGCCTGTGTTATGTTCTTGACAACTGATTTGATCTTTGTCTATGTTGTTGCATGAATTCTCTTGTCTGATCCTTAGATGCTCTTAGTGGCTACAATCATCATCGAACAACATGTTCATAATTTATTGAGCATCTATTTATACAAGTATTTGGCCTATTTTAGAATCACGCATTACAATGTTAACTCTAGATCCAAGGTATACAAGTTGACCTTGATCCTTTATTTCGCATGTTTTAAAACAGTTAAACTGATAAAAAAAAAAAAAAATACATTGCCTTCTTTGCACGTAATGGATTTAAAACAAATCAAGAAGCTAAATATAAAACATCAGTCATTTATCTGACGTGGAAAGTTAGATCCACTTTTTGCGGGATGTAACTGACTGTCAGTTCTTGATCGTCGGTGTGAACTGAAAGTCTGTTGGTGTTCCTTCATTGAACTGATTGTTGGGTTCCCTTCATCTGTCAGGTTTCACTCTTGACTGTTTCGTCGGGTTGCACTGTTGGTTACTCGTCAGGTTCCTTTGTCCCTTTTGTCATCAGGTAACACTGAATAGTGTTTGTCGAGATGCTTTGTACTTGGCAGCATCGGTAACCTTGGCGTCATGTAGTGTTGTGCCCTATCTGTCAGTGTAGTATAAATCGATGGTGTTTATCATGTTTTTCCTTGTATATACTAATGGAAAAATATAATGTCTTCACACCTGAATAGACAACATATAGTTGTAACAAAACATGCACAACACACCCCCATTAAACCATTTATCACAAACCACAAGCCATGTCAATACTCAATGTATATATACAATCATACATGCATGAAGACCCACCTCCTTGGCAGATACACAACCAAACAAATAGCATGCCAGGAGCTTGAATACTAAGAGCATTACTACCATGACTCCACTAATCCAGCCTGAACCCATCTTTCTGAAAAAGGAAAGCTACAAAATCACAATAGTGTAGCAATACTAATAGGTAGAGAAAAGGTTTATCAAATGCTAAAAGGACTATATGCAACACAAAGGGTCTGTGAAGGGGAATCCTTATCCTCCACTTTCCTTTTTCTTAGCGTGCATGTGATACTGTAAAAGTAAACATACAAAAAAGAAGGGCTTTGCAATTGTAACATATGTGGTAAAAAGTAAAATATATATTGAAAGAGTAACCCACAAATAGATAGAAACAATCATGTCAAAACTCTATATCACCCATATTGACATAGTTACCCATAAACAAACAGAATAGGCTTTTGATCAGAGTCCTTAAAAATCCAAAACAAAACATTATCAGCATAGTTTTTTTACTAAATCATATTAAACAAACAATTCACAGTCACTTTTACTTCTACCACAGTTATTGGAGAATCTCCCTGCACAAATTTTCACATAACCCAAATCCTGAAGACTTATTTATATTCCTGAATCTACATTCTTCCACTCGTGCTTTCTTTTATATGGTCCTTTCAACATTAAAATAATTACAATCAAGAGATTTTAATCATCCTTTGAACATTAAAATAATTACAATCAAGAAAGAGTTTATAAATAGAACAGAAGAATATAAAATAATAGCTCTTGGTTATTACTTAAAGACCCCCCAAAATAATAACTTCTTCTTTGATTGATCATATACCTTCTAATGACCTACTCAACCAACCATATAAAGCTCATAAAGCATGGTAAAAGAGGGCCCTAACAATGGTAAAATGGGAAATTTGTCTCTTTGCACTGCCCTAACTCAATTTTATTTTGATGGCATTTGTTGATTTAATGGCACAATATGAATGTTAATACTAGCATTGTTTACATCTTTGCATTTGGAATTATTGATGACCCGCGAGCTTTGAGAGCTAGAGTATCGTTGCTATTACCTTCAAGGCATTGTGTGAAGTGTTTGATCTCTCTTTATTTGTTTTGCTGTTGATATTCACTATGTGGTACTCCCCGTTTATGATCATTTCATGAGGAAATGTCTTGATGGCTCATGGGTTGCAAGCTAGGGCATCATGCATTGTTTATAAGCTCACTGTTTAATACTGGCATTGTTTACATCTTTGCATTTGGAATGCTTGATGACCCACGAGCTTTGAGAGCTAGAGCATCGTTACTATTACCTTCAAGGCATTGTGTAAAGTTTTTGATCTTTCTTTATTTATTTTGTTGTTGATTTTCACTATGTGGTACTCCCTGTTTATGATCATTTCATGAGGAAATGTCTTGATGGCTCGCGGGCTGCAAGCTAGGGCATCATGCATTATTTATGGTTCATTTCTATGCACCACAATATTTGCACCTTAGTAAACACATGTTAACACAATATGTTGTTAACAAAATATGTTAACACCATGTATGTTAGTCTATTGTGTTAACATGTGTTAGTAATTTGCAAACAAACACAATAGGCTAACATCCATGTTGTTAACATATTTTGTTAACAACATAATTTGTTAACTAAGGTGCAAATATTGTTAACATATTTTGTTAACAACATATTTACATGTTGTTGACATTCATTATATCATCAAATACAAAGCATTTTCATTTTGTACTGTGATTGACAATAGTCATTTTGTAATTTGATTTGAGATGTTGTCTACATTAGTATGTTGCTTTTTATTGCAATTATAATTAGTATGAATGAGCAAAATAATCAACTAAACAAAATGATATGTTGGAATGACTGTTCAATATTTATCGATATAGCGTCGATGGCTTCGGTCAATGTGCCTATGTGTCAATGTGGTGTTGGCCCTTGTTTGTTGAAGACGTCACACACAACAAGTAATCCTGGGCATCAATTTTGGGGTTGCCCAAATAGGAAAAAGGTCTGGATATCGAATCATATTTTATGTTTAAAAGTAACGTGACAAGTAATCATTTTAGGAAGAACTCGTGTAGATTTGGTATTGCAGGGAAATAGTGGACGTCAATACTTTCGATGGGTCGATGAAACCACATTTACATCTACCCCATTTATGTCTATACCTGATGTAGGAAATGAGTGCAACTTTTGCAAGGCTCGAGAGGTAGCTAATGCCACCGTGATTGCTTCAATGGAAAAAGTAGAAATCATGTTTTTGCGATGCCTTCTATGTGTAGTTTGTGCACTACTTTGTTGGGACCATATGCATAAATGTGACTAACAGAGGGCTAGTGGTGGTGATGATGTCATCGATGATGATGATCTTGATGATGAGATGGATGAAGAAGAATATAAATGACATGAATGAAATGTACAATTATTCCAGATGTTTGGCATGTTTTAACGATTGTTTTGGGTTGAAATCAACACTTTTTCCACTAATATGCTTAGGGTTTCATATTAATGGCATTTTTGGTTTTAGCGTGAATATCTAACTACTCTTATTCACCCTTTTTTATATTTCCTACTTATATCTTTGATCGGGCATCATGCATTGTTTATGAGCTCACTATTTAATACTAGCATTGTTTACATCTTTGCATTTGGAATGCTTGATGACCCGTGAGCTTTGAGAGATAGGGCATCATTGCTATTACCTTCAAGGCATTGTGTGAAGTATTTTAATCTCTCTTTACTTGTTTTTCATTTGATATTCACTATGTGGTACTCCCCATATATGATCATTTCATGAGGAAATGTCTTGACGGCTCGCGGGCTGCAAGCTAGGGCATCATGCATTGTTTATGAGCTCTAATAGGATTGCTTAATGATACATCAAACTATATCATTGTTATTTATTTATAGTCAGTAAACTACTACATAGAGCGATCATCTAATATTACCAACTAAAGCGAACATAAAATAAGGTAGATTATACCTTATTGAAGCTCCTCCTAGGTTCGCATGAAAAAAATCCACTATACCTCTTGCCAACAATCTCCCCCATTGGCATTGATGGAAACACTTAGTAAAAAATGACTTATTATTAAAATCAAGATGCCAAACTCCTACTGCTCACCAAAAGGTCTCATACGTTCATATGCTCGCCCTCAGCTATTCATCTAAATTACACTCCAATCTCTCCCCCTTTGACATCAATGATAAAGGTTGGGAATCACAACAAAATTGATCTACCAAAATCGTATATACATCGCCTATACAGAAGAAGTATGCAATATATACTTCAAAATTTTGAATACATCTAAGAAATCATTTCTCAAAGCACCAAAACTAATATCCCAACTTTTCTTTATACCCTCAATTATTTGAATATGTCCACAAATGGCATATGGAAGGTTCTCTGTGGCTACAAGGTTTGATGTATCAGGATGAGAATAAGTTGCCTTTGCCTCCTTTAGGCCATGTAACAAGATATCCAACTTCGGTGTGATTTGAATTTGAATTTCATTGATCCTCTCTTTCATCTTGTCCTCCTCTAAAATTAATGTCCTTATTTTTTCATTCAACATTATGTAACTTGTACTGCATGACTACGAGTTGAATTTTTCAGGGGATCATATGATCTAGACAACTCACCCAACTTATCCTCATTCTCCCTTATGATTTTCTCAATATTACAAACACACTTAGGGTAAACAATACGTGTTCTAAAGATGTTTCCACCTTTGGTCAGAACATCTTTCAACCATTTAATACCTACTCCCAAAGATATCTTATCTTGTGAAAATGAAGAAATCAATTGATCATATCTCCTTTTATCGAACTCATTTTGCACCTTAACCAAAGTTGAGCTCTCCAAAGAATGAAAATGAGAATTTACAGAATTTAGTAGTCCTTAAAGATGACCTCATAAGGAATAATTTTGATCTCGGACATAGGTTGACATGATCTTTCCTAACACATCTGATGCAACTGCTAAAAGTTTATTGTCTTTCATGTAAGTCTTCAAAATCTATTTTATTCCTTTGGCCTGAGCCATCGAAGCAATCCTCATCATCTACATAGGGCTCAATGTGTTCAACTAAATAAGACCTTGAATAATCTTCATATCATCTATGTCATAAGTGTCCTCTTAAAGAAATTATTTCACTGCCTTTGCAGTGTCTCTTGCTTTTGTTTTCACATCTTTTTCCTCTGAAATCTTTTTCTCTGCAATTATCTCCTCTTCCTTACCTTTTTCAATGTTCACTTTCTCTGCATCTTAAATCTCCTCTCATAACATAGTATTCTCCTGTAAGGGTCATTAGAATATCATTGATCTATCCCACATCATCATTCCTAGACTGAATTGAAAAATTGACTGGAACATCGGAGAAATACACATCACGTTAATCATTAGTAACTTCAAAAGAAGTATCCAAGTTGTCTGAAGGTTCCTGAATAGAAGTATCATGTGTGACTTCAACACCATCCTTCACAACATTAAATCTATTGGCTAATAAGATCTCTTGTAAGCACTTTCTCAATATCATCTATAATCTCATTAGTATTCCCAATCATGATTTTTTTTGTCTTGGTTATGCTTCTAAATTCCTTCTCAATCTTTCCCAAGTTTTCTAGTAATTCAGCTCTCAATTCTTCACAAATATCATACTCTACATCTTCACCATTCGGTAAGAAATGCAAATAATAGTGCTTGCAATTGAGTTCTCCTTGTTGGAGTCAAATACCTTGTATCCGAAAACCATAGATGTTAATTTCACATCAGGCTTCAAAATGTTATTAATTGTGATCGCTCACTTATCCCACTAAGAACTAGTAAGGTTAGTGACCAAATATTTCTTAATGGGCTTCAGGGCAAGTACCTCACCGGTGACACAAAATCCTGTAACTGCCTCCAAAACCTTCTTGGTAATCTTATAAGGCTTATCAAGCCACATGAAATAATCATGCATTCAGCTCAACACGTATTGAATCCATTCTGGCACATCAAATTTTTGGAAATCCATGAATTGAGAGAATTTATTCTCTGTTACAATCTTGTATTCACCCTCCAATACTGAATCCATAAATAGCTTCTTGTATTGCTCAACTATTGCAATGTCATGCAATTCCTCTAAATTATAGTGAATATAAGCTCTAATGTCCACCACATTCAAAATACCATAGGGAACTAATGAAAACATGCCATCTGGATCATCTTCCATAGATTTGTAAGGATGTTGTTTGAAAATAGGTCTTGGACAGTCGGTGATATCAACTACATGGGGCATATCCATGATTTCAAATCCAAATAACATACTTGCACCAAGAAAAATACCTTTTACGATGGATTAGGATTTGATAGTGAAAATATTGTAATTCGCCTTTAATCATTTTGAAATTGCCTTCAAATGATATGTTATCTCTTTCTTCAATTTGCAAGGTGTGAAATGAAAAGAAGAAATGCCTTTTTGTAATTTCGCATACCCAAAAAGTGAAAAGCAATTAATGTGCTCAACCCTAACTTCAAACTGTCTTAGAACTGAGAATAGAAAATCTCTCACTGAATCCTCGAAAGTTCTGCAAAAATTCTTGCAAATAATTGAAACATGTTCTATACTCATTTCTACATCTGACTACATCGATCGCTTCCATCGATCATACTGATTTAGGGGTAAGATAAAAAATTTCATGAAAACTCCCCCTTAGGTCTATGACTTAATTTAGTTTCCAGATGACTTTTTCATACCAGAGGCAGGTGCAGACCCTCCATTACCTTCTGAATTGCTTTTAGGTATCCATGTCTCTCTCATCTGCTTTCTGATTTCTTCAACATCAATCTTTTTACCTTTAACATTTTCTTGCACATTGTTTCTTCCAACCGAACCTCTCATATTCATATTAGCATTATTGAATCTACAATACCTAGCCATATGACCTTGATTATTGCATTTGAAACATGTCACATTCTCATAACATTAAAATGTTGATAATGGATCGTAACGATATTGATTCTGAGGTTTTGTTTTAGTTATGTTTGGATCCCTATAAGTCGATGCATAGTTGATTTGAACCTATAACTTCTTTTACTAACATCAATATGTCGGTAATAGAGCCAAACTATCTTGATTCATAGGTTTTCTTTGGATTCCTATAAGTGTGTGCATAGTTGATTTAAAGCTATAACTTCTCCATCTATACCTTTGTTGCACAAGCAACATCATTCACTGAATGGCCTATCGATTGACCTCCTCTACTACATAAAATTGAATAAAAAGATAGACCAAAATTTTTACAATTTAACTTTGTCACCTCTTGGGCATACCCATTACACACTAAGGTGCGATTGCTAGTTCTATTGATGTTTAATGTTGTCAATTTCCTACCATTTAACCTAAATTTTGCATATTCATATCAAAATAATATCATATCAAACATACTCTTCAAAAGGGAACAATCAATCAAAGTGCTCAGCTCAACTTTTGGACTAAAGTTGAACCTTGTTGGTTGTACTCGAATGAAGAATTAATGAATGTGGAAATAGTGATTGAGTAAGTTCTTAGTTTGCATTAGTAGGCTAAGACTCTTATTTCCATCATTACAATATTATATATGTATGTAAATGTATATATAATGAAATTTTAGATGTATATATAATATATACATTCGAACTAGATTAATATAATTGTTAAAGGAAATACTTAAACTATATTGAATTGTTTTTTCTTAAATCTCAAAATAGATTATTTTTTCATTTTAAACTATATTTTATTAAAATTCCCTCCCTCTCTCTCTCTCCCACCCCTCTCTCTTTGTGCTTACTTCTTTAAATTATTGATTTATTTATTTATTATTTTATTTATAATCTTTTGCTTTCTCTTTCTTTTTCCCAAGTTTTTAATTCTACTTTCTTTCCCTTTTTCATTTACATTTTTTATTTTCCTATATTTCCTTATACAATTATATTAATACTTATATGAATTACTAGTTTTTAACCTAGATATTTCCCTGTACAATTATATAATTAATTACATAGATTACTATTTTCGACCAACATATGTATGCATCTATTTGTCTTATGTGCATTTTCTTCTCCTCTCCCCCTTTCTTAGCCTTGTTAGTAGTGATATTTCTTCTTTCTTTACCCTTATGATTCTTTTAATAAGTATATATTGTCAATATGTTTATAATTTATTATTTTATTAATATAATATTTTTTATTAAATAGATATTAATTAATATCCATATATTACAATTACAATTATCTTATTTTATTTTTCATTTCTTATGTTTTTAGCTAAATCTTAATCCTTTCTTTTTTATCGTCCCCCTTTGAGTTTTTTCAATTAACTAATTGAGATACCATTTTCTTGAGATTTCACTCTCTTATCCCCCTTTGATCTTCTTGGTTCATGAATTCAATTGAACCTTCCAACCTCTTACCCACCCCTCTCTTACCCACTGCTCCATGGTTTCTTGTTTCAATTGTGTCTAGGTTTACGTTTTTGTTTTCTACCTAGGGTTTTAAGTTTTAACATTTCTTTTAGTTTTCTTATTTTGTACGATAATTTACAAAGTAAATTAAAACTAAAAATAACTAATTTAAATATAAAATACAATTTTTTTTTATGCTATTAGAAAACAAACTTGAATCTATAAAATTACTTGTCTAACTATTAAAAAACAATAAAATACAAATTTTAATGAAAAATTAATAATAAATAAATAAAAATAATAATAAACAATGGTACGTACCTGGAATCGGGAAAAAAATAGCTGAGGGGGTCAGTGGTAGCACTCGAAAAGAGAACATGTAAGCTGAAAACGGTGATCTCATTTTGCAAGTATTCAAATTTGCTTGCAAGACGGTTAAAAACAAAAAATAAATATATATACAAATGGGCACCCATCTTTTAAAAATTGGGCTCCCGTTTAGCTCCGGGCACTTGAACCTAAACGGGCACCAGTTTCTTAAACAGGTGCCCATTTTATATTTACGACTCAAGCCCCCGAAGCTTAACGAGCTTAAAAAATGGGTGCCCATTTCTTGCGCCAAAATTTTTTGGCTGTAGACTTCTGTGGAATTGGCACCCAACTTGGTGCATTTACCCCGTTTATCATTCAAAAGTCCTAATTCATGAGTTACAAGTTCTAATGATCAAGCATTCCTAATTCCTTCAATTCAAAACTGGCTCTAAGTACATGGAGTAGCAAGCGACAACAACTTGTTTTTACTTATATATTTTATGTTGGCTTGTGTTATGATTTGTCATGTTATTGCATCAGCACTCAGAGGACTTGTTTAAAGAGAATTGCATCACCGTTATTATCAATCCTAAGGTATAATTTTGTCAATTCAATATTTATGTTATGATTTAGCCTCTTTCCTACTAGGGATGAGCTCTCTTTTTACGTCACATTGTTGTTGGGAGGTGGGAACCCCTACACGAGGTTTGATTTAGGAAAGCCCCTATAAAAAACAACCATTGTTTCCTTTTCCATGTGTGTCTAGGTACATATCCAACAATTAGAAGTTGTAAAATTATGCAGAGTAGATTGAGACAGAGAGCCCCAAACTTTCAATAGGTAAAAACCCTTAGACTATGTCGATTAGCACACATGTCTAACACTTTTAGATTTATTTTTTGAGGGAAAATATATACAGAGCTTCTTTATCAAGAATTGGAAGCTTTCTTTTGATGAAGACACATTCAGACTAGGGCACCTATCTACACAGTTTAATATATTCGGCTCAAAATTATTTTCATAGGGTCTTCTTTGATCTGTAGAAGAATCTTGATGAATATGTGCGATCTCAATATCCATTCATGAAGGTATATTCATTTACAAGGTAGATCTAACATTTACCTTTACATTTACATACTCTTCTTTATGAAATTTTATTTACATTTCAACGTTGGTTCCTAAATAGGGGTTTGACCAAGGCAAACCCCTTTCAACCCAACAATCTCTCATTTTTTTATGTGCAAGAAAGGTGACGAATCTATCGAGACTTAATTTGGAAAATGCAGGAGTTGATGGACTATTTGAGAATGTTTCAGGCAAATTTACGTGCTACTACATTGAAATTTCAATTTTTCACCAACTAGATTATTTGTTTCAAAAAACAACTAGTAGTTTAGAGACTACATTGAATTTCCTATAGATTCTATTCTTACATATTTTTTATATAAGGTTGATAAATGAT
>MU217858.1:22301-47484 GCA_018584345.1 Thuja plicata | reverse complement strand
TTTAATATTAAATATTAAATTTCATATGATTAATAATAATATAACATATATAATATATTATTATTAATCAACATGTATTATATATATTCTAATGATCATACGACTGAAGCTACAAACATTAACAGGAGATACTAGCCTCGGATCCCTCGATATGATTCAAGTGAAGCAAAGGATGTCTAGAGACCTAAATTCAAGGATGGCTAAGATGATAATGAAGAATGGAATAGTTCATACAATCGCCTTCCCTCCTACCATACAATGCATTGAATTGGTTCTTGAATGTGCAAAGAATTATAATCCTCAAAAGAAGACAATTGAGTATGGAAAAGAGAAGAAGATCGCAACTATGCTATCAGAGAAGGCTATCAGGATGGCTTTCAACATACCATCTCAAGAGGGAGAAACCTTCATCACCAAAGAACAAGTCTTGAAACACTATGAAGATCAAGTAGATGCATGTGCGAAGAGGATGAACGACGAATGGATGGTTGAGCCATGGAATCATTACTCCAAAATCTTGAAGTTGAACAAGATAACTACATCGGACTTCAAGTAGGATATTGGAGATCTCATTGTGATGCTAAATCGAGTGATGAGAGAGCCACAAGGAGGAACTTTCAATCCTTGGATGTACTACTTCATAGACAAGATCTTATCAGGAGAGGTGATGTTTGCATGGGCTAAGACTATAAGTGACAACATTGACCACCAGCTAAGGACGATGAAGGACACTAAGGCATTCTACATGACATCTTACCTAGTCTACATGCTGGCAAGAATATATAAATTCCAAGGATTGGCAAGTTTGGGAAGGTGTGGAATGGCTAAAGGAGAATACTCGATGCATGAATGTTATCCACAACTACACCTCCACAATCACAAGAACTTCAAAATTTTCAATGATGCATTTTCCATGAAGATTGTGAGACAGTTGCAAGAAGCTCCACATGTGAGGCTTTCTGAGGAGGCTATGAAAGTGATTGAAGAGCATGGATCATGGTACATCCAATATCCCAAATTCACATACATTTGAATACTTTAACGTACTGTTTGTCCTAAAAAGCTCCCAAGGTACCCCACAAACAAAATGGTAATCATGGAGGTGGCAAGGCAACTAGTGGCTTATGACAGGATTTAGAGGCACAAGCACAAGCAAGGAATTGGGTTTCCATTCAATCTTGGTAGTGAGACTTGTCCATCCCTAGTAGCAACAGAGGCAGCAGAAGAGGAATTTGAGTACTACAGGCTAGGACTCTATGAGTCAAGAGAAAACTTCAATCCAAAGAGGAAGATCAAGAAAGCATATGGGAACGTATATCTCCACATTTAGAAGATTACTGGGTTGATGCAAATGATGATTTGGAGATCAAAAAGAGGTCATTCTCAGGATTGACAATAGATATGATTAAAAGATACAAGTGGAAAGTGATCGTGATTCCTGATCAGTTAGAGGATAATAACATCACACCACTGCAAATCATGAGTTGGAGCCGATTGATTGGAGTGATGACAAGGAGGTTAGCCTTGAGGCTTTGATGATTTCTAGTTACTCTCTTCACCCAACAATGGTTGGATGAGAAGGTGGCAGATTTAGTAAGGAGAAGAATACCCTTGACATATGATAGGATGGAGGTTGAAACAATTGAAGAGGAAGAGTCGTCTAAGCAGCCTCCAGCATCAAGTGGTCAGCAAGGTGAAGCTAGCAAGAAAAGGGAAAATACTACAAAAGCTCCACCTAGCAGGAATTCAAGGGAGAAGGGGATAAGGATTGAAGAGCCACAAGCAAGGAACTGCTCCTTCATCTAAGGAAAGTACAACTTCGAAGCAAGGAAAGACAATGCCATCTAAGGGCAAGGAAGTGCATCAAGAGATTTCTTCTGAAACGGAGGATAGTATCGGTCAGAGTTCTTCAGGATATTCTCCGTTGAGTGCCACTAAGTTAGAAAGAATGCTCCTCCCACAGAATGGAAATAATGATGAGATAGTTAACATTGAAGATTCTCCTAAGGATGACCAGATCCCGCCTCCTAACGAAGGCCCAAGTGAAGATGTTGCAGTTATACCAGTTGAAAGCCAAAGAAGAGAAGAACCCAATTTGGAGTTGGGTGAGTGCACAACACCTGATTGATTATGGGATATGATACAAGGAAAAGAGAATGTTGATGAGCCTGAGCCAATTGAAAATATTGAAGATCTTGTACAACAAGTTGAAGAAGAAAGTCAGCCATCATGAAGGGTAGCTAAGGTGATCGGAGATGATTCAGGAACCCGCAAGATTCAAAGCAAGATTCAAATTGCCATCCCTAAGGTGAACAAAACAAGAGATAACATTCAGCCCCGAGATTATGAGATAGCTGAACATGAGTTGGGAGCTACTAAAAAGAAGATAAAATACGAGGAAGCTCAAGATACTCTCAAGGCCATGCAGAACAGGGTGAACAAGGAAGTGGCTAAGAAGAAAAAGTATAAGAGAATAGGAGATTGATAGCATATTATAGGAATGTCTTCAAACCAATCCAACAGAGAGATCCTACATTTGTGCCACCTATCACCCTTGAGAGGGAAGATATTGATACTACAGAAGCATTAAGGGCATCACTTCAGGAGACTTGAGCTTGGATGGAGGGGATGGTGCAAGAAGGATTGGCATTTCTCCCAGAATTTGTGCAGCAATTTCAAACACTCACGACACTTAGAGAAATATTTCGTGCTTTCATGGACCTTTGGGATGCATTTCGGCCCATCAAAGATAAAATCATGCCCCAACTGCAAGCTATGGCAAATGTTCCTGAGCAGCCATTGGTAAGAGGTAAGGTGATCAAGGCAGGAGGAATGGAGGACATTGAGTAATGGTACTTTGCTTTAGTCCATCGACAAGATACTTTGGAGAAGATAAGGAATGATAGTGCTCAGCCTGGTCTTTCCATCCATACTATGATAGCAGAGGCTTTGAGTGCAACAAAGATCGCCTTCAACTTTGAGGAGGAAGAAAACATGAACTTAGAGATTTATAAGGAGAAGTTGAGAGCTTTCAGCGTTGGTGAGAATAGTATCATTAGAAGAGAATATTTGGAAGGTCTTTCATCTCTTAGGCTTCTCATGGCTTCAGTCAAAGACAATGCAGCTGAGTGGGAGAAGACAATTGTTACAGCCAGAGCTGAAATGAAATTAGCAGGTTGGAGAATTCAAAATACACCCATGCCTCTAATGAATGAGCTCAACAATATGGTGTCTAGGTTCATCGAATTGGCAAAGAAAGAAAGAGACAAAGGAAATAATATTTTAGATGATAATTTGATGTAAGCCTAAGTCGCAAACTATTTTTTCATTGGTTGGTAGTTTGGATGCTTAATTCTGATTGGTTTACCATTTGGTGCCATTTGATTGGTTGTAACTTTTTTGTAATTTTTCTATTGGCTCATTTTGAGGTGCTTGGATCTCATTGGCCGATGGGGTGGCAACCCTAATTAGGGTTTGTAGGATTCAATCTGGGCCATTGATTCTAATTTAGTCTTGGTCGTCCATTGTACTTGAGCTCCCTATATAAGGCTTGCTCCTCTCATTTGTAAAGTTTGTTGGACAATTGTTGCAAAGATAATGCCAAATTCGCTCTGCTTATCATTGTTGTGCTTTGCATGGTGCTTTGGTTAGTAGTTTGGATGCTTAATTATGATTGGCTTACCATTTGGTGCCATTTGATTGGTTGTCACTTTTTTGTAATTTTGCTATTGGCTCATTTTGAGGTGCTTGGATCTCATTGGTTGATGGGGTGGCAACCTTAATTAGGGTTTGTAGGATTCAGTCTAGGCCATTGATTCTAATTAGTCTTAGTCATCCATTGTACTTGAGCTCCCTATATAAGGCATGCTCCTCTCATTTGTAAAGTTAGTTGGAGAATTGTTGCAAAGATAATGCCAAATTCGCTCTACTTATCATTGTTGTGCTTTGCATGGTGATTAGTTTTGATCAAGTTTGAATTATTGCATGGTTATCTTCATCCTCACTTAGAATAGATTTCAATTTCAAGTTGTTTTTGATTAAGGTAACAACAAAGTTTTGAAGGGGTCCCGAACCCTTTACAAGAGAAAGCGGAGAGAAAGCATTAAAGCGCCAACAAAAAAAAACTATTGCCAGCTGAAATGACAGTTACAAAACAGGGGCTCAACCCCAGAAATTAAGTAGAGAGAAAACCCAAAAAGGAACAAGCACAAAACAAGAAACCGTCCAGCAGACGAAAACAAAAAACCTTCCAGCAGCACAGTCACCCCAGCGTCTTCAAAAACTCCTCCGACTCCTCCAGCTGGATCTGCATGTTCAGGATTGACTCCTTCAAACTAGTAAGATCTTTGGACTAGGGAGTAGGTTTCTTTTTAGTGCTAGATCTAGTCCTAGTCCCTGGGCCCATGGTCTGAATTTCCTGACTCCCAACTTCCTCATCAATGTTGATGGCTTTTTTGTCTGTGCTATTCCCCTCTAGTATGGCGTCCAGGGCTTTGAGGTTCTCAATCATTGATTTCATGCCCATGTTGTTCATAGTTAGCAGCTTCCTAAGCATAATGTCATTGTCACTAGCTTTTTCCATAATAGGGGAAATCTTGCTGTCAATGGCGCTATTAATATTGTCTCCTAGCCAACTAGTGTTCTCTGTTACCTTATCAAAAACATTCTCACCTTTGTTATACATGGCTGCATCATTCCTCATTTTATCAACTGTTTCCTCCAGCACATCATTCCTCGCATCCAGGGCTCTGTATTTTACTCGCAGGTCTTGGATATCATGGAACGCCCATTTATCAATGTTGAACATGCAAATGGCTTTGTTTCTGGCGGCTTGAAGGACGCTCATGTTTGTAACCCTTTTAGTATTGAAATCTTGTTCAGAAATGGCTTCCTCAGCATTGTTCTGAGTTTGCCTATTTTCCTCTACATTTTCATCCTTTGTTAGGTTATCACAAGGATTGAGTTCAGCCTTTTGGTTGTTGGTGTTGTTGAGGGAGTCCACATAGGTGTTATCCCGATCATTATTCTCATGGGTTTCCGTCTCCTTGTTCTCAGCTTCATTCCCAATAATCCCCTCATTTTCCGCTTCTTTGTCAATTTTTTCCATTTCCTCTTTTCCTTCCTCATTATCCTCATTAGAGCCCAAATGGGTTTCTTCCAGATAGCTATGAATAATGGTATTTATCGGGTTGATGATCTCATCTAGTATTTCTTGCTGAACATCATTAACATCATCCCCATCAATGTCTTTTCCAGCTTCCAGCTTATTCTGATTTTCCTCATTTGAAGCATTGTCCTTGTCTTGATTCTCCATTGTGCTCTGCTCACCTCTTTCCAGAACATCATCCTCGGAATAAATAGCAGCATTATCATCATCTGATATCATTCCTTCCACTTCATCTAATATGGATGGCTTAACCTCTTTTTTATTAGAAAAACCCTTTTTAGGTTTCTTGTTGGAAGACAAACTAGCCTTATTATCAACACTTACAATCTTCCGCTTCTGAGAGCCCACGCACTTAGGTATCGGCTCTGGAACATGATCACGCGCATAGTCTGCAATGAGCAGGATGAGACCCTCACGGAGCACCGGACTTGATTTAACTTGTGGTCCATGATGCTCTGGTTGAGAGAGCTCAAGAGAAAGTAAGGGAAGGAAACCCTAGCTTCATGACGGAAGTGGTTTACCAGCACAAAGTGAAAATTATACACTCTAGTAAATCTACCGTCTAATGTAAAGTATTTCATAATGACCCTAAGCACTTTAGCCCAAATAAGCTTAATGTTATTAATGTTAACAAAATCAACATTTCCTTTCACGAGCAGTGCCTTTTCTTCGTCTGTCTTGGGGAAATCCTTGTAAGCTTTGTTCCCACTCTTTTTATCCTTGGCGAAGTTTATGCCCTCAAGAGGCTTACCCGTAATTTCAGCAATAAGCTCTAAAGTGAGAGGGAAAGATTTACCCACTAGATGAACTTTGCCATTCTCCCAACCCGCCGCAAATTGTCTAGTTATCTCTTTGTCATTGCCATGCAGCCGTCTGAGGTACTTAGTGACTCTTCCTTTCTTAAGTTTTCGCCATACATCCTTGTCCTGAATCCATTTACAGTCAGCAGGTTCCTCCCTCTTAAGATTGCCTCCCATCTCTTCTTCCTTCATGCAGCTTTTCTCCCAGGCATTATTACTCTACTTTCTCTCAGAATTTTTTGGCTCCGGACTTCTCAGTCTAAAATTGCAGCAGCCAAAATAAGAAATTTTCAGTTCCAACTTTGTTTTGAACACCCACAAAGCGTGCGTGACAAGACAAGTATTAATTTTTCTGCAGACCACTTGCCACTTCGGCTTAAAAGTACTCGCGCACTGATTCAAATCATACCATGTCATCATTATTTCTAATAACTCCCTCTTTTTGGTTGATCTTGTCATGATTAATGAGGTTATTGATTTCATCATTAATTTGATTTTTTGCATTCCACTTGCTGATTACGTCAATCTTAACTCCTATGTTGGCCAACCCATCCGCAACCTGGTTAGCTTCGCGATAGTTATGGGTTACATAGAAACTATCAAAATTAGAGGCAATGTTGTTGATTTTCTCTATTATATGATTGATTGTCCACGAGGGTTTGCTAAGTTCTTTGATATTATTAATAATATTTAAGGAATCTCCCTCCAGCCAAACTTTTTTACACCCTAGCTCATCTGCCAGCATAATGGTGTTAAGGGCAACCATAGCTTCAGCTCTATGGTTGGATTGAAATCCCAGAGGGACTGTCACTACTCCCACACAATTACCACGCCCATCTCTGATAATACCACCTCCTCCAACAATACCAGTATTACCTTTAGCAGCCCCATCAAAGTTCGCTTTGACCCATCCCTTGGGGGGAGAAGACCACCGGGCATTGGATCTGGGATGAGGAGCAGAAATAGAAGGGGTATTGAATTGTCAGTTTCTGATATTCTCCATATTCTGAAGGGAAGAAATAATCTCAGGATTGTCATTAACCATTAAATTAAAATTCTCCTCCAGCCCTCTACATATATGATTACCAACCACCTCAAGTTTAGAAGATTTATCACGGAAGACCCTGTTATTTCTTTCCTTCTAGATACACCAGCAGAAGTGGGGGAGAAGTATCCAAAATTCTTTCACCGTGTTATTTGACAGAGGGCAGCTCCATTGATTCACCAAGTCCTACCAAAGAAGAGGAAAAACCCAACAAAGATTCAATTTTCTCAAGATGATCTCCCACACCTTATGAGTGTAGGAACAATGCATCATAATATGATTACAAGATTCAGCATCCTCCATGCATAAAAAACATCTATTGGGAAGCAAGAGACCCCTTTTACTGAGGTTATCCAGCATTAGAGGTTTATTTTGATATAAAAGCTAGAAAAAAAAATTGATTTTAGGAATGATAAATTTATACCAAACTTTCTCGCAGCCGGGTCTTTCCTCACCCAAAGTCAAAAGGTCACAAGCCGAGGCCACAGTATAGGTACCATCCGGATTTGGAGCCCAAATGGTTTTATCAGGATTGTTCTCGTTGACGAGCCAGGAATGCAGATCATGCTGGAGGGGAAGGAGTCTTCTGTCAATCTCTCCCAGATTAATCCACTTTTTATCAATCCAGTAGTCCTTAACTTTTTCACCAATAGTTTGTTTACATCTCTCTATAGCAGGTTTCCAGTCCTGGTTATTAAAGAGGGGGTAATTTTGTAACCACCTGTCTTCCCAGAAGTCAATTTTCCTGCCATCCCCCAGTTTCCACCTCATTCCCTTTATAATGAGCTCTTTTGAGGAGCTTATGTTGTTCCAAATGTAGGAACCATGCAAGATGTCTACCTCATTGAGGAAGCTCTCCAAGGAATTGGAGTTATAGAGATATTTGTTTCGGATGATCACATTCCATTCTTTCACATTCCCAAAAATTCTCCACAGTTGTTTTGCAAGAAGGGATTTATTGAAATTTTTAATAGATCTCAAACCAAGACCCCCAAATTTTTTGGGTT
Organism: Thuja plicata; assembly: GCA_018584345.1. Classification (NCBI taxonomy): domain Eukaryota; kingdom Viridiplantae; phylum Streptophyta; class Pinopsida; order Cupressales; family Cupressaceae; genus Thuja; species Thuja plicata. Next base: position 39,465 of record MU217858.1, on the reverse strand, counting down.
TGCAAACACTTTCCCATGCCACCAGGCTAAGCCTTTTCTTTTCTTCCACCCCAGACCACAAGAATCTTCTATGGATTCTTTCAATGATTGTGGCAAACTTATGGGGGATTTTAAAGAGACTCGGGGCATAAACTGGGAGGTTTTGCAAGGTAGATTTTAGGAGTTGGACCTTCCCAGCATTACTTAAAATACTCCCTTTCCATCCAGCCAACTTGTTATTGAATCTGTCTATAATAGAATTCCAGAAACTATTTGGCGATTTCGAGCACAGCGGAAGACCCAGGTAGGACGAAGGCATAGCACCAACAATGCACCCCAGAATATTAGAGATTTTTCTTTGTCTCACCTCAGGGGTGTTGAAGAAGAAGATGAGCTCTTGTTCCAGTTGATGAGTTGACCAAAGGCTGAGGTGTACGAAGAGAGAGCTACCTTCAGATTTCTAGCTTCTTTAACAATTGCACTCCCTGTAATGAGAGTGTCATCAACAAATTGCTCATGGGAACAAAGTACAAACTGATCTAGCAGAAGACGGTTGGAGGCCAGAAATTAATCCTTCTCCTACTAGTTTGTTAATATACCTTCCCAAGCATTCTGCCAAGATAGCAAAGAGGATAGGGGAGATAGGATCCCCTTGTCTTAATCCTCGCGTAGGTTTGAAAAAATTAGAAGATCCCCCATTGACAATAACTGATGAAGACAGAGTAGTGACCAGTTGCATAATTAAATTGGTAACTCCCTTATCAAAGCCAAAAGCATTGAGGACTTTCACCAGAAAGATCCAATCCACCCTATCATAAGCTTTAGATAGATCCAACTTCATAAGGAATCCTTGTTTCTTAGCCTCCTCCAAGGAATGAATATTTTCGTGAGCAACAATAATTGAATCCAGGATTTGCCTACCTGGGACAAAACCATTCTGCTGCGGTGAAATAATCAAAGGCAAAATCGACAGAATCCTTGAAGTTAAGACTTTAGATATGACTTTATACAAGGAGTTACAACGGCTAATCGGTCTAAAAGCATCAACCGTATCGGCTCCAGGTTTTTTAGGAATCAAAACCAGAAAGGTCGCATTGAGTTCCCTAAGGAGAGTTTTAGAACCAAAAAACTCTTTGACTGCAGCAATCACATCTTTCCCTATAATCTCCCAGAATTGTTGAAAGAAAACCATAGGGAATCCATCAGGGCCAAGGGACTTCTCACCTTAAAAAGAGAAAACGGCCAACTTGATTTCCTTATCAAAGGGGATAGCTTTGAGTCTCTTATTGATTCCAGCATCAATCAAAGACGGGATGGTAGATAGGATTTTATCTTGATTCGAACTGTCCAAGTTATTCTCCCTAAGAGGAGGGAGGAGAAATAATTTAGCATTTCTTTTCTGATGTCCTCTTCTTTACTAATGATATTTCCATTCAAATTCAATCTTGAGATTCTGTTAACCGCTTTATGCTTCAATGCAGTCATATGAAAAAATCTTGTGTTTTTGTCCCCTACCCTTAGCTAGAGGGCTCTAGACCTCTGTCTCCAAAACGTTTCCTCTTTAGAAATAATATTGTGATAATCGGCCAGCAGGTTATTCTCAGTGCTTTTGAGTTCCTCCGTAAGACCCTTTTTTTGAATTTGATCTTGGATCTCCTTGATTTCAGATTGCACCCTGTTTTTGGACTGGAAGATGTCACCAAACACTTCCTTGTTCCAAGTCTTTATATTCCTTTTGATGGTGTTAAGTTTTTTCGCAGCCCTAAACATAGCTCCTCCATCCAAGGCATAATTCCACCAGCCAACTATTTTGTCCTTCAAATTTGGGTGTGCCATCCACATCTTTTCAAACCAAAAGGGAAAGTTTTTCTTTCTATTCATAGTGTTAGCAGTAAAGGAGATAGGGAAGTGATCAGATCCAATTCTCAGCAAAGAGGATAGGGAGCAGGCATACCTTGAGATCCAATCAGGAGAGATAAGGGTTCTATCAAGTTTTACCTGTATAAGATCCTTGTTTGTTCTCCTATTTGACCATGTGTAAGAGATACCTTCCAGCTCAATATCCAAAAAAGATTCCTCATTGATATAATCCATCAGGTTCGTTCTACTATCCATCTGGGAGGGTATACCTCCCAGTTTTTCATCATTTTTGAGCGGGGAGTTAAAGTCTCCCATAACCATCCAGCTTTGTTCCTGATAGTTCTTTCTAATGTCTTTCAGGCTTCTCCAAAAGTTCAATCTACCATTCCTGGTGTTTGGGGCATAAATATTAATCAGGTTCCAGGAGAAGTTATCTCTTAAATTTGTCACTTTCACTAGGATAATGCTTTTCTCACTCTTCAACAGAGTGCAGTTAAAAGTTTGTTTGTTCCAATATATAACCACCCCTCCAGAGGCCCCCTCTGAGTCACAACCAATGCTACCCCCATAAATTTTTCCACTTTTCCTCCGAGCATTTTAGTTTCTTGAATCAATAATAAATCCGGCTTACAGTCTCTAATAAGATTCCTAACCACATCTTGTTTGTGAGGACTATTTAGTCCTCTGATGTTCCAAGATATAATCTTCATTTACAGAATGGGGAGCATACCTCTGGGATGGTTCTTTGACATCCATCCGCAATATTCTGCTTTGCTTCCTGTTCCCGAGCGTTTTTGGCTGAAATTCTACCTTGATCCTTTTTAGGGGTTCCCACATCTGCCTTATGTTGTCCTCTAGTTTGAACTCTTCCATGGTCTGGCCCTTCCATTTTCTTGACAGATCCAGGAGCATAAGGTCCCTTATATGACATATTTCCTTTTTTAGAGGAGCTCTTGTCATTGATTTATGTCCATATTTCGTCTTGATTTTCTTCTTTCCATAAATCGACTAGGTGTGATAGGGGGCCTTCATCTCCCCTATCTGTAAACATTTCACCATTCAGATTGCTCTCCTATGTGTTAAACCCCTTCATATTCTTCTCATTTACTGTCTTGTCCTTGTTGAATGCTTCTAACTTTGATGCAAGAGACTCCATTTCCATTTCTTGTGAACCCTGTAAGTCTAGTTCCCTGATCTCTGGGACACTCATTGAGCTTCCATTCTCATTCTGGGGATTTTCCTTCACACTAGGATTAGTGGTATCCAAGCTTTTCCCCTCTATGGTCTCCAAGCTTTTCCCCTATACCTCCACATTTCTTTCCTTAGCTTCTTTCTGTTCTTTCTGGGAGGTCTCAGATTTGTTGTTTTTTCCTTCCATTCTTTTTTAAGAACTTTCTTTTTCTCCTTTTCCTTTTGATGCTTCAGTGGGCATTGTTTCGCCCAATGACCTTTTTTACATGAAAAGCATGCAAATGGGATTGACTCATATTCCACTTGCTAAAATGTTTCCCCAGTTTAGACACGATTCTAATCACCTCAGGGAGGTCTGCGTTTTGGTGTATGTTCACGCAAGCTCTTGCATAGACCAACCTAGACTTCACTGCTGTCATAGGGTCAATAGACAAAAGTTCTCGAAAAGATCCAACCAGACCAGCAAAAATGTCCTCATGCCAATATTCCAGAGGGTACTTGGGAAACGCACCCAAACAGGAGTTGACTCAAAGAGATCCAAGTTCAAGTCAAGGTTGGTTGTCCACTTTTGTAGAGCCAGAGATGACTTGCCAAACATCCATGGGCCTCCACAATGGACTCTAGACAAATCTTCCATGTTAGAGAAGACAAAGGAAAAGAAGCCCTTTGGCATCGCTGCTGCTATGTCAACATGACCTTTAAGTCTCCATTTTCTATTGACTAGGGATCTGACCAGTAAATTTTCCCACCAGAGTCAGTGCCATAGAGGTTACAGTATGATCCACTAATGGGTCTGAAAGAGAAATACCAAAAATCCCCTTCTGAGGCTCAGAGAAATTGTTGATACAAGGGAAGGATGACTTTCCCGTTGATTTCACCTCGAAAAGAGAGGACTAGCTACCACTACCCGACAATCTTGAAGAAATTTTGCCAGCAAAAAAAGAAGAGTTTGACTTACCATCGAACAACGAATATTCAGGCCCACCACCTCGGGAAGGAATCGCCTCTGACTCCTTGTCCCCTTCTGAATCCTTTGTGGAGCCCTCGCCTAATGTTCCTCCATCCTTCTGGTCCTTGCCTGCAACATTTCCTAAGGGAATCCCGCCATTACCGAGATTCCCGCTCTCAGACGAATTCAAATTCAAACCACCTCCCACTCTCCCTTTCTCCACCAGCGCCATGCTCTTTCTTGGGTGTTATACCTTTGTTTTATCAAGCCCTTAATTTCAATTTCAAGTTGTTGAGATAGAATAGAATTTGCTTAAGTAGTTTAGTTGAATGAAAGTAATTGTGGATGTTTACTTGCTTGACTCGATTTAAACTAGGCCACTAGCCTCTTGTTGATTGTAAGTGTGTCATGTGCAGTAAGCTAGTGATTAAAAGTACGTAACTTCAATTGATATTTAATCTTTAGTTTGCATCCATTTGATGGGATTGAAGAGGAAATGTTGATATGAAAATCTTTATGTATACCTTAAAAGCTTGCACTAGGTGGGTGGAAGTCGTTGATAAAACCACATCTAATAGAGTCCAATCATCCTTACTTCCTTCCATTCATAGTTAGAAGTAGAAGCAGAAGCTAAGTTTAGAAGTCAAGAATTGGAAAATCAAACTATATTTTCATTGCACATTGTGAAGCCAAATCTTTAGAAGCAAGTTGTCAAGTCTTGAGAAATAACGTAAGTCCCCTTAGTGATTCCAGCAAATCACATCATTTCGCTGAGCGATTATCCACGATAGAAGGAACATTCAAGTCATTTCATAATCTTACTTTGCAAGCTTAACATGAGAAGTGACCTTATTCAAGAGAGGATTGAGTATTTGGTGTTTCATTTCGAAACATTGAGTGTTTGATTTTGCATGTTGTAGTGGAATAAAACTCAAATCAACCGATAGTATTTCCGTATCACCACCTTGCTTTGATTCTTGTTCCTTATCCTGCATATCTACTTCCCTAACTGACGATTGGAAAAATGGTAAAACCCTTGTACAAAATGATTTTTGAGGCAAAAAATTGCACAAAACCCTAAATAATTTATTATGGAAAAAAATTATAAAACCCTCAAAAAATTTGAAGGAAAAAATTATGAAAACCCACAAAATAATTTTTTAGGACAAAATTATCAAATACAACAAAAAAATTTGAAGGAAAAAAATTATTAAAACCCGCCTACTAGATTTTTAAGGACAAAAATTAGAAAACCCAGAATAAAATTTTTAGGGGCAAAATTATAAACCCAGAATAATTTTTTAAGGGACAAAATAGTAAACTCGGAATAATTTTAAGGGACGAAATTATAGAAACCCCTCCAAGAGAAAGGCACCCCAATTTTTGTTTAAAAATACCATGATTTTTGTAGAGAAAATCGACCAAACCTAGCTCCGAAAATTTGCAACATATGCCCAGAAATCTCCAAAAATTGCGAATTAAACCCTTCTCACAGAAGAAAGAGGGCGATCTACATATGTTTCTAGCATAAACTATCTTAGAACTAACACCCTAGCTCGTGTTGGAGAGTCGCCACAATTTTTAGAGACAAAATGCGCAAGAGAACTGAAACGCAAGATCAAAGGCACTCTAAACTGCCCAAAAAATCACGATTTTGAAGAATCGTGTCTACAAACTACCACTGAACAACAAAAATGGCTTTAGGAACCGAAATGAGCACAACTAAAAAGATTTCCACGAACAAATTTTTTATTAAAAAATACTGCAAACTCTAAAAAACCCCATTGACCTGCTCTGATACCATGTTATAAAACTTGATAGTTCGATATTAAACAATGGAGACGAAGTCTCCTTAAATAGAAAAGTACAAGATCATGTTTCTAAACGAAAGAATCGTTAACAGAATACAAAAATAGAAACTAACAAATAAATCTAAACTCACTAAAGATGACCATTAGAAACATTACATTATTATTTTAATAACCTCATCAATTGTAGGTCGTGCTGCAGTAGTTGAGGTATCCATTTTGTTGGTCATTGTTTTGGATCTAGGCATTGGAAATAACCATTATTGTTGTTTCAGAAAGTACTTATGTAGCTGGCCGTATTGCCTTGCATAGTTGAAAAACTTGCCAAAAGCAAAAGCTCATCAAGGCCAAAAAAAACTCAGCGAAAACTTCGCAAAAAACTCAGTAACTTAAAAATTTTCTTAAATTTCATAAGAAATGCTTTTTGTTTTGCAAAATTCAATGAGCAGATGCATCCAATGAGTCAATAAATGAGTAAATAAAGGAAGCAAGCTGAGTATGGTTATATTTGATTGATTTAAATGTGAATTGGGTGTGAAATGGCATCCTCATGTGGAATGTTGATGGCTGATGGTCTGAAACAAAATTAATATAGCAAATTGTTTCTCTAAAACAAAAAGTAAACACTACATAAAAACATTTTACATCTTCCTCTTCCCGGCTCCAGTAAAAACTAGGGGCGAGGTAGAACTAGAGGGTCTAGTGTTAGGAATCCGTTGCGGTTGCACTGCCTTGCTCGGCATGATAGGCTATGGCTCAACCTCCATCCTAGATGTAGATGTTGTTGGCACTGGCAATGACTCGTCATCCTCAACCTCCTCTTACTCAATGTTATCCAATGTGAATCCAAATCCAACCCCCTCCTCTGTTGCCTACTTCTCCAAATCATAGATGTCATCCTCTGTAAACAATGGAGGATCTGTATCATCCAAATCAATTGGACCACCAGATATTCCCTCTACCTTCCTTGTGCATAACCGAAGATTATATTGCACAAGAACAAGGTCAATGAGGCATTTTTGAGCTAACTTATTCCTCTTCTACATGTGGATGGCCTCGAACAAGCTCCATTTGCACTCACAATAGGATGAACTATAAATCTTCACTCCTAGGTGCAAAATCACTGCAAATGACTTCGTAGAAAGTTGGGAGGATGTTTTTCATTGGACGAGCAAAAGCAAATAGTCAAAATGAAATTATAATGAGCTTTTTTTGCATCTCACGCATTATATTCTTCTATAGCCGAGTTTTTGGCAAAAACTCAGTGGTTTTTCGCCAAAAACTCAACAAGTAAAATCTGCAAGTTTTTGGCAAAAATACTCACAACGCAAAAAAACTTTTGAGTTTTTAAAAACTTGTCGAGATTTTGGTGAGCATTTCAACTATGCTCCTTTGTCCTAGGCCATACCATGTGAAAGTTCTTTAATTGAGCACATATTCTTTTTGTATGTGAGTTGGGCGTTGAAATTATGGAAAATAATCAAGTTTTGATTACTCTATTACGAAGGAGAATATATTTGCTACAACTAATATTCACAATGCCTCTACCAATTGTATAGTTCATCCTTGTAGATTCATACGAATACCAATTTGAGCCATTCATTTTTGGAGCTAATAGATATAAAGTTTATTACATCTAGAGCTGCATATTATTTTCATCATCAATTTTATCTCCAACCATCTTATTTGGAGGAAATATTTATTTTGAATATCTATTTGTAGGACAAAAATTCATATTTCCTATTTTGACTTCATTCGTGATTTTAGTCATTATCATAAATTGAAAAAATTATTGCAATCAAATGTACTAAAACTTTGATTTCTAATTTCATAGTAAATTGGATGGTTAACCGCCAATAATTAATATTTCAAAGATCCTAGATAGTTCGCCATCGGATCCTTGCACTTCATTGTAATAGATCTTAGTCAGTTTATGTGCTAGATCCTTTCTTATTTTTGAATGCATTTTCTACCTTGCATGGGGGTACTGGAATCAAGTTATTATGCCATATTAGCATTAGTGCATTCTACTTACATTTGGATAGTTTGGCTTGATCGGGATTTGCACTCACTATTAGCCATTTTTGCTTGATCAATTCTATGATTTGCTTTAATTATAATTTGGATGGCTAGCCGTCAATATCTTTTATGTAATTTCATTGTTCTCTTTCAAATCTCCATATGCCCTCACCTTGTCCACATTGGAAACTTGGTGATCAAAAAGAGTTAAAATTTTGAGTGAACACAAAATTTTATGTGATTTTGAGTTGCCCTATGGGTTTGTTACAAAAGGTTAATGCTACCTTTGAAGTTTCCTCCACATGGAATTATTCAATCATCAAAGCTTCCTCACTTGACATCCTTTCTTGGAATTCTTCAATTCCCAGGACTTCCTTCTCAAGCACATTCTCTTGTCAACTCTTTCTTGTCCTTGACAGCCTTTCTCTCCTCTTTCCTTTTCAGCTAGGTCATCTAGCTTGACACACTTACTTGGATTTATTCAATCGCCAAGGCCTATGTTTCAAGCACATTCTCTAATCCAATCTCTCTCGTCCTTGACAATCTTTCTTTCCTCTTTCCTTTCCAGCCTAGTCTTCCAATTGTTTGGCAATTGTGTGTAACCATGACTATTGTTGACTTTCTAGATAAGGGATATCAGTCTATATTTATATGCCTTCAAGACAAAATTCATTAATGACTTTTGCTTTGCTCTTCTCTTTCCACCTCTCTACTAGATCCTCATTGCATTCAATCAGTTGTCTTTTGAAGATAATTCACATAAATCGTGTAAATCAATACATCAATTGGCAAGAAATCAAGGCAACTATGTTATCTAGAGTAACCAGCAGATCTTTAGCTTCTTGTTGGATGAAGAAGACTTGCTGATCACATTTATGGTAGAAAATACACACAGTCACATTATAATCATATAGGTCCTTTTACCCTAGTACTTATGTAGTGTAACTGAATATAGGTGTTTAGTCCTGCTGGCCTACTTTTTGATCAACTATGGACATCGACATGAATTATTTCTTCCATTCTCTCTACCTTATGTCTAAGTTTGAAGTCTACGAACAAATCCTTAAAGCTACATGTAGGCCTTTTCATTGAAAGGACTATATTTCCTTTTAAATTTAACCAATCAAACCTACACAACAAAAGAAATGTATTAATTGCCCCTAGATAATTTAACATATCGACAATAGTTTTAGGTTGGTTCAACCAAACTACAACCCATTTAGATCACAACATAAGAGATTGAAGCAGAGCTAGATTTCACACTAACATCACAAAGCTAGATGATTGAAAAAAGACAAAAGTGGTGCTTGGAGATTGTTTTCTGTTGTAGCCTATTAATGCATTAATTAGGTTATTTCCAAACAAAAACACCCTTGAACCTTGATTAGGAGAAACTACCTACTTAGTAATTAATCAACATGATAAAAGAAAATTGATTGCAATTACAGCTAAAATTTAAAAATACTAGAATCTGCCATGTTAAGTAAATTTGGAACCTCGATCTAAAATTTTGAGCGAACAAGGACCTTTGTTTCATCCATATACTCAAAAACATCATCATCATGATGAAACAAGCCAATCTCTATTAAAAAAGTTTAAAGACATAAAAAAGCTCATTACCTAGGCACGATCCACAACCAGAACAATAGATGTCAACTTTTACCTTTTCTCATTAACTAAGGTTGTTATGAAATGATTCCTCCTCTAGTTTGATGTACGGCTAAATCCATTAGTTAAATTGGCTTACTTTGAACCTATGTATAAGACTATTGTAAAGGCATCTTGTTTTAACAATATACCAATGATTGAGGTTCAGAGCCTTGGATAGATATTGGTTTACAGATTTCTGTATTTTATAAAAAATTGACAAAGGATAGGTGTTAAACTAAAAGAGATAGAGGCATGAAACAATTGAGAATTTGTGTCATATGAAATCGGATCAAATTATGCAACTCTATGGGTTCTCTTCTGAGCTCACTTCACCCACCTCCTATAGCCATGTTTATTTAGTCACATCTGCCCCAATGTCAAGTATACAATTAAAAGAAGAAAATGCAAAGATATTTACCATGTTCGCTGCAATGTTTAATGCAATTTCAGAGAAACTTATCGATTCACGAATTGAGATATTTTTGTGCCTAAATGTAAAAACGGCTAAAGAGCCAACCTGTTAAGGAAACAAGAAGTAATCCAACATTAGATCAGCAGTGTCCAGTATATATTACCAACCAAATATAAGTCAAAGAATTCAAAAGAAAAGTAAGATCATTGTATCAAATGTAAACATGCACATATCACAAACTCATGCCTTCAAAGAACTATAGGAACCAATTAAAAATTCGAGCGTTCATTTTCACTATTCCATTAAAGAATATCACAGGGAGCAAATGCTAAAAAATTGAAAAGTTTTGGATCCATTCATCAAAATCACATTCGAGAAATCATAGACTAGGGCCAAAAGAAGCCTGCATGGGTATTCAGCTTACTTACAAGACCAAAAATTGCTCCCGAAGCACCTAGAGAAGCTAAATTGTTGAGATAGTAACTCATCGTTGAACCTAATTAATCCTCACATACAAAGTGTGATACCGATTAAGAAAGCATAGAATGTATTCATATAAGTTCAGAGTAAATAACAATTCACAGCAAGATTTTTGTTTAATGTTTACTTGCAATGGCAGAAGCCATATAAATGGCAACAAATCTCTTAGGCCCACAAAATTTCTCCACCACTGGACCAACTGAATTGAGAGAAAAACAGTTAACCTGCAAATATTATAGCTAAGAGTTTATTCTCATCCAACAATAAAATTTCATGATACAAATCCGAATAAATTTGACATACTTATGGCATTTTTCCTTCCCTTCAAATTCAGGAAAAGAAAATAAAAACCCAAACAACACAAACCAAGAGATGAGTAACATTTGAATGAAGAAATGATGAAGTCACGAGTCTCCATGTTTGACCATCACTTATCAAGCTATTAACCTGCATGCATAATATTGCAGTTCAATAATATGAAAGCAAAATACCAAGCTACCATTGAGATAGAATCTCTACCTTAAGTCCCCATAAGGTGACCTTTCCTCGAGATACAATCTGACAAACATAAAGCCTGTAATACCACCATATCAAGGCATCAAAGGTAAAGATATATATAACTGAATGCTACAAGCAAAATAAAGGTAAAGAGAAGAGCAAACTAAACATATTCAAGTTATATTAAACCTATGAACCAAAATCATGTTAGAGTGTGTTGTAAAGATCATATCAGCTCTAGCAGAAAAGTATGCAAAAGTTCATATGTGTGTGATCAGATAGCACTGGATTATAGATCCAGCTATTGTTAGCGTTTTCTTTAATATGTATATTATTGGTTGAAAAGGTTGCATCAATCATGATCAATATGTAATAGATACTTTCAGGTATCACTAGTTATTAATATGTTTTTCTCCAAAGTCCAAATTTAAAGGAATGCCACAGGACTAAGAAAGAACGAAGCCCAGGCAATTACAAAGACAACAAAAGTATTTGAATGAATGTCACACCACTGATGTAAGCAATGTCCAAATATAGAAAGTACAAAGAAAGCACTCAAGTGAGAACCGCAATTGCCACCCTATGATGTTTGAGTTTGTAATCTTGTCTAGGACCTTGAAATACTCTTTTTATATATTTCAGGCAAAGTGACTCATTCAAGTCAATCTCCCTTGTTACGTATATCTACACATCCAAAGCCAGTGATTTATCATTAATTTTATAAAATTATGTAGCTATGGGCACCATCACATTTTTTTTATCTCTTTTATTATATTGTTCTTGTCTTGATAAAGTTTAGTCTTTTCATTCCTAAAGGTGCATACCGATTAATTACTAGCTATCATGTTACTACCCAATCATGATCTCAATTCAAGTGGGAGCTTATTATAGACTTCAAAGGTTCTTGTACAATCACAAACATGTGTAGTCACTACTTAGCAACTAGTTTTAATTATGGCACATGTTTAATTAATTACAATGCACATTTTGTTTTGTGTATACATAATACTAAGAACTCTTTCTTATTTTTATAGAGGGGTCTGATGAGAGCCATTAATGTTACATTTCATGCCATATTCATATGCCTTAACCCACAAGCCATAATAATGCCATAAGACATGGCAAGAGAATAGAATCAAATGCTATTAAATAGTGCTGGAGAAAAAAATTGGAAAAATAATGCAACAAATCTAAACATGAATATAAGAGAAGAGTGTGAGATTAGTGAACAGCTTGTATGTTTGTTTCATGCCTTACAAGGCAATCTAATATCTATAAAGGAGGGTGAATTAGCATGCTAGAAGGAGAGATAAGAGGAGATTTGAGGCAATGTATTCTTCAAAAAAGAAATAATACAGAGCAGCTGGTTTGAAGTCTTAAGGAGTTTGCAGTAAATTATTTTTGCCACCCCATGGAAGGAGAGAAGGGCCCACTCTCTTAAAATAGTGATGTTATTTTTTATGTAATGTGTTTTATTTTAATATCGTGATTTGATTTATTTATTAAAATGTGTGAGTAACTTAATGGTTGTTAATGAATGAGTTATTTTCATTTACACGTTTTTAGTTCAATTCTAAATTATTCATTTCATAGGACTATAGTAGCAGCCTGCACAGTTCTGGTAGTATATTTATAATAGTGCAGAATTTTTGTAGCAAATTAAACAACTATTTTTAGGTTGTATTTGCATTTCATCTACACTCACCTCACTACCTGTAGTCCTTGCGCATATAGCCACAATATGTTGATGAGGGTGTTTGCATGCCACCAACACAGAATAAAATACATGGAGCATAGTTGAAAAACTCGGATTCAGCAATAACTCGGCTGACCCAAAAAATTTAAAAACTCGAGACTTGCCAAAAAAATGGGCGAAAAAATCGGCAATAAATCAACACTTTTATCGAACATTTAAAAATATATAATTTCTTAAAATATTTTTAAAAAATTATTATGAATAAATTAATAATAATAAATATAGATTTATAATCGGAAATATAGGTTCATTGTTCATAAATCTACATAATAAAATTAATAAAAACATAAATTTATGAAACTTATATAGATTTATTAATACATCTAAATTTCTAATATATTAATAAACATTGAATACAGATTTAATAGTATATATTATAGATGTAAATTTTAAATATTAATAATGTATAACTACAGATTTATGAATAAATAAATTATTGCCTGTACATGTTAATAAAGTTCTACGATGCAATAATATTTTTAAATTTTTTACATTCACCATCGCATAAGTTTTCACGGGCCTGACAAAGAAAAATGCCTCTTCTTGCGCTGTTGCAGCCTCCAAAACTGAAACATCTTGCAAATAACTTTACGAAAACCCTAAAAATTGCCTATTTCACTTTGTGCATCAAGCTTATATTCTTTTTACCACCAATTTTCTGAGAGAAATTTCACAACTTTTTCACCGAAAAAACGCCGCACTATTTCCCAAATATTAGTGCCGATTTATTTAGCAATTAAATCGTTTAGGTTTGTGAATCGTGATGTATTGTGATATCAACGATTTTTCGCAAGTTTTTACGGAGTATATTCTATCTTCTCTTGTTAAAAGGAAATCTCAAATGGTCATATGCTTGATCAAGTGAGATGACCCCAAGGTTATCTATGTCAAGTCTTGCCTTTCTCTCGGATAAACTCAGTTGATATGATGTGATATGCTAATAATCATGAGGGAACTTACCCAAATGTTCCTAGATTGCAAATGCAATTCTCTCTCTCACTGGCTATGGTTTCTCCTATAGGCTTTCCTAATGATAGGACTTCAAATTCTCTGAAAGTCAAATAATAAGATTCTCTAGTTAACCAACCGCTTTCAAATCTTCAAAGCCTCTATGCTACTTCACTATTATACTAATCTACTTCAAAACAAATTGCAAAAAGGAATAAGGGTTCAAAAAGCTAACTAGGGTTCTAAATTCTAAGGACAATGACAATAATGGATGATGCTTCAGATAGATAGATCACATTTACTAGTTTTTGCTTAATCAGACTATTCACAGTGTCATATTGCCAAATGAAACAACTACACAAAGATGATGCGATCTCCAAAGATAATGAAGGATATTCACATTGCCAACATTCATCCAAATACCCAAGGCTAACGCAATTCAAACAAACATTCACAATTGAACTTAGTACTTAATCAAGTTCAGACTAACCTTACATTGTGACTTGCAATCAACAAGTAACAAAAAGTATGAACACGGAATTCACCATTCATCTTCACATTTCTCCATTTCAATCAATGAACTTTAACTAAACTATGAGAAGTAGAAACCATGCAAATGTAGAAGCAACACACAAGAATCCACCATATCTTCAATGAAAATTGTATATTTACTTCAACATAGTCTTCACAACAATTTCTTGTCTCCTCCTCTAATTCTACTTCCTATCTAATTCCTTTTTGTCCTTGAACTCGAACTTGCCCTTATGTCTTTCCTTCAAGATGACATGATCTTGAAACCCCTTGTAGCTTTTGATGTTGTAATGTTTCTTCCTTCAAGCTTGCTCCTTGAGCTCTCCTTCCTTTGTGTGTTCGCTTGAGCATCATCTCCAATTGATCATCACTATTCCTTGCAAAAAGAGAAAAACTATCTATATTAGAAGTAAAGTGTTTTATATAAGAAAATTATCATTAAAACTTTTGATCAAAACTTAAAAGGAGTCAAAATGTGAAGCTACTTCAGATTCTTACAAATGATTTAACAAACTTAGATTCTAAAATCTTTATCATCCAAATTCCAACTCATGCATTTCATGAAAGCAAGTTCTGATTTTGATTTGAATTCTGGGTTTTGCTTCACATGTTACTACCTCTTGAATTCACACCTCTTATCCTTGTTATTTCCTTTCTTCTCAAGCAAAATTCTGTACCTTTGTCTTCTGATTTTCACACTAACTTACATAGAATTCTGTGTTAGAAATTCGCTGGGTTCTAATTTTGAGTTCACCTCTTTACTTCTGATCTGGAAATTTGCCTTAATTCTGGAAGAAAATCACTTGTACTCGCTGGAAATTGCACCTCTGCTCTTCATTCGCCTCCTTCCTTGGGAAATTTCATACTTGAATGATTTGCAAATGAAGTCTTTGATCGCTTATATGGCAATCCAATTAGGAATTGAAACACCATTGATGCTAGCTGACCTTATCATTGAATTCGAATTTCACTTTAATTGCATTGATTTTCATGATTTTCTCTTTATTTACCTTTCTCCTCAAAGAGTGGGAATTCGACTTAAAGAGGGAAGGTTTGTCTTGTCAAAGGGTGGAAATTCATGGTTAACCATGAAAATCCACTCATTTCTTTCATTTTTCATTGTATATTTTCCCTTAGAGTGGAAAATCAAACCACACCATGAAATTTTGTCTTATCAAAGGGTGGAAATTCATGGCTGACGATGAAATTCCACTCTTGATTTCAGTTTGCTTTATAAATTTTCTCTTAGAGTGGAAAATTGAACTCCACAAGGAAGTCTTGTTTTAGCATTTAAAATCGCCAGAGGGTAGAAATTCGATACTTGGAAGGAAGATTTTAGTTTTGTCACTTTTCTTCCTTGTTTTTCTTCCTTCTACAATCCCATTTACTTGCATTGTTCATCATCTTGTTTGGCGAGTGGAAAATCGAACCACACAAGGAAATTTTGGGAAGGGTGGAATTTCATGGTTGACCATGAAATTCCACTCCTCTTTAATTTTACTTACAAATTTTCCTCGAGAATGGAAAATCAACCATGACCATTTCACCTTTCTTTCATCTATCATCAACATTTGACCTCTAGGAATGGAAATTCGAAGAGTACAAGTCTTTTTTATTTCCAACTTGTCAAAAGGTGGAAATTCATGGTTGACCATGAAATTCCACTCTTGCATTTTCATTTTTACTCTTGGTTTCAATTATCCTTCAAAAGATGGAAAAATGACCCCTAGAAGCAAATTCCTGAATTTTTATCTTACCTTGACCCGAAAAAGATGACGACCAACATGGTTTTGATAAATCATTTAAACTCAACTTTCCAAACCTGTTGGATTCCTCTAAACTTGATCAAATCAAACCTAGACTTGACAAGACTTCTCAACTGCTTAGTAGACCAAAGGACTCAAACTATTGTCAAGCTAAACCAAAACTAGCAAACACCTACAACAGACTAAGCTAACACTAAGCCACTAAACAAAAAAAAGAGGGGGTCCCCATTTGCAATGGGACGTGTTTACAACACAAGGAAGTTTTTTTATTTCCAACTTGTCAAAGGGTGGAAATTCATGGTTGACCATGAAATTCCACTCTTTCATTTTCATTTACTCTTGGTTTCAATTGTCCTTCAAAAGATGGAAAAATGACCCCTAGAAGCAAATTCCTGAATTTTTATCTTACCTTGACCCGGAAAAGATGATGACCAACATGGTTTTGATAAATCACTTAAATTCAACTTTCCAAACCTGTTGGATTCCTCTAAACTTGATCAAATCAAACCTAGACTTGACAAGACTTCTCAACTGCTTAGCAAACCAAAGGACTCAAACTATTGTCAAGCTAAACCAAAACTAGCAAACACCTACAACAGACTAAGCTAACAGTAAGCCACTAAGCGAAAAGAAGAGGGGGTCCCCATTTAGAATGCGACGGTTTACAACACAACAACGACCATTGCAGGGATTGATGTAGCAGATTGCATTTTTGATGAGCCAGGCTTTTGGGCCCCTTGTGCAGAGATTGTGGAGGTAAATTTTTTATAAATTCTACATTATGTTTACTTTTAATTTTTATTAATATTTTTCTTTTATTTGCAATTTTGCTAATTTTCATTCACACTTAAGTTAACTGCTAATGTTTCACAATATTTGGAGTTCATTGAGCCCTTGGTAGTTCTAAAAAGTTGATGGGGAGAAGCCCACAACTGGCTACATATATGAAGGCATGGATGTAACAAATATGGGCAGAGACAAACAACAGAAGCTATATGTTGATGTGAGTTTTGTACCACTACATAACATATAGGAATTGAATACCTGATATAGGATATCAAACACTCAACCCTCTCTTGAAAAGTAATTACTCATGAAGGACATGAGAAAAACTCCAAGGTTCCTTACACCTGTGGATCCTAACTCAGTTATATTGATGTGATTTGCTGGTTAATCACGTAGGCGGGCTTACGTTGTTCATTCAAGGATATCAGATTCTTGCCATGATGATGATGGGACTTAGCTTTTCAATGTATACTCAATGGATCTATCTCCTTAATTTATATCACTTCCAACTTCGCTCATCAAACTCCAACT
>MU217858.1:0-19262 GCA_018584345.1 Thuja plicata | reverse complement strand
TGTTTCATCACAAATCCTTTGGTTTTTATCCCATATTCCTGAAAGATTTAGCACAACTCTTGCCCATGCTCCAGACAGACTTGACTTCTCAGCAGGCCAAAATTGCCCAAAACCAACTCTCGAACTTCACTCGCCAGACCAAGGGGCTTGAAAACTATCGCCAACAAAGACTACTTAAGACCACTACTCCTACTGCTTGCAAAAGAGGGGGTCCCCATTTACAATGGGGCGATGGTGTGAAAACCTCACAACACTATAATAATTAAAAACAAGATACAACAGAAGCTATAATAATTAAAAACAAGATAAGATGAGCTTCTTATTTTCATATCAAATACATTACATATTTATTGGATTCTCATATCCTATTTTATAGGAAACATCCCAAACAAGTTTCCTATTAATATTGAGTTGTTTAACTCTAATTTCCAACACCTATGTGAACACTAATTCCCAACACCTCCCCTTAGTGTGAACATGGGGTGAAAGTACATCACGATACTTGATGGCCACACACTAGCTCACCAAAAATATAAGGTATGAGTAGCAGTAGTGGAACTAGCCTCATTATGCTTATTGTACTTCCATTCGGATAAGGACTAACACTTCTATCCAAGGACACCAACATCAAAGTTATGAATAGGGACATACATTTCTGCCCACAACAATTGTGATTGGGGACAAACACATCCAATCATAAACATCAACTCCTGTGACTAGGACAAACACTTCCAATCACTACCATCACACGTGAATGAGGACAAACATATCCATTAAAAAATAATCAACAATAGTAATTGGGAAAAAACAGATCCAACTGCTTACATAAAAATCTTGAGCACCAAGCACCTTGTCGCATATGCAATCCACCATTATAGATCATTGTCACTCTAAACACAAATGATATGAGAAGGTTGTCGTTGCCACCTAGAAACTGATCTTGGCTTTAGTCATTTTGGCACAAATTGCTTTGTCACTAATGCAATTTCAGGACCCCGTCACCAGTGACTGGCGAGAGGTCGCTAAATGTCTTCCATCCTCCATTCAATTTGCTACTTAGCAAACTTGGCTTTTGAGACTCCTTTTGTCAATTGTGAGGAAAGAACATATTCTCCCCCCACAAGATGGGCGCCGCATACTAGCGATAATGCATCCAATTACAATTGACACTAATTTTTTATAACATGGTGACATGTCAAAATAAAGCTTTCATTTAACTTGATGCTAATCAAACAAAAATCAACTTTTGTAATGTCCCCATTTTTAGGCACATGGGATTAGCTTATTTCTGTGACCCTCGTAGGCTAATCAGGATGTTGGAGGGGGTCGTGTGGCAAAGCCAGTGGTCAGTTCCCACTCTGGAGGTTTGTGATGCCAGGATTGCTCTTCGTTTGGGTCAGATTGACAGACTTACTATTTATAGTAAGTGTTTATTTTGGGTGTCCGTCATGATTGCTATTTTTAGTAGGGCGCCTGTGCATTGGTATCAGTGGAGTTGTGGAGTCAGTTACAGAGTTTCCAGTTTGAGGGACTTACTATTTATGGTAAGTCTATTTTTGGCCAGTTACTATTTTTGGATGACACTTAGGTACACAGGTTCAGTTGATACTCCTGGTTCTTGATGATTGGAGTTATTTGCGTATGATTATTTAATTAAGTTTACTTCGTTAAATAATCATTATTTGCCTAAGTCAATGATTAATTATATGAGCTCATTAAAAAGTTATATTATATGAAGTCAAAATGGAGTTATGAGATTATATTATAAAGTGGGCTTTTAAGTGAAAAGTGTGAAGTTGAAGTTTGGGATCGATTTGTAAAGAAGACATTATAAAGGCTTCTTGGATGAAATCGATGGGAGGAGGCTATTCATTTATTGATTCTTGACAATTGTTTTGGATAAAAAACTTCTGAGTTTTTAAGGAGGGCATGAGGGTTTGATTCGAATTTATCTTCAAGAATTGGTAATTCTTGCAAGTAGTTGTGGCATTTTGAACCTGTGAGATATCAGGCGAATTATGCAATCAATGGCTGCAAACGGTGGTCATGAATGAGCTAAAGAGGGGTTTTTTCGGAATACTTTCCAGCTGGTTATTGAGTGCTAGTGGAAGTGCACCAGCAATAATGAGATTACGTGGCATGTGTTGCAGAGTATGAGGCCTGCGTAGGGTGTTATAGACTGCCGCAGCTTTAACAGAGAAGTCATCTATTAAGTTTAGTGGCAGCGATAGCATTGTTTGGACCTGCGTGTGAAAAAGAGGGGCAGCGATATATATTCCAAGCTTGACACCAAGGGAGCAACATTGCATATAGCTGTGATTTATTACAGCATAAACATATTAATGTTGGATTCAGTATTTCAGGTTCCTTAGACAATTCTGATTTGAATTTAATTGTTCTGAATTTTATCTCTTAATGCATTGTAATCTTTCTTTAAAATATGAAATCTAATAGGATAATATGCCAGTGAATTGTATCTTCAATTCTTTTCTTGTATTGCAATTGATATATGATTACAATTATTAAGGCAAAAACCACTTCATTGTTTGAAACCGGAAAGAATTCATTAATTTGGTATTAGTTGAGGGTTAGAGACAGGCAGGCTCTTTATAACTTTACAAATACTATTATCTTTTCACTGACGAAGACATCCTAAATCATAACCTACAATCCAAAACATAGCACCTCCACCTATGACCATACCTCCATCGCATGAAGACAAGGAATTAGTTACACCAGTTTGAACAAGTTGACCTATGACACTAAGAATTTCTTGGGCAAGGCCCATAATTCCATCTGCATGTTGACCATATATTACTAGTCTCTACATTTTCACAACCAAACACTATATACTTGGGCCCAAGTACGCTTTCATTATACAAAGGAGATTATGTAGATAAACTCCTTGAATTTCATCCTGTGAACATTCCTTGGAACATTCTAGGGTACTCTCCGAAAAAAATTCTTGCAAGGTCACCTTGGCAAATCTTCCACGTAGTGATTGGTTTCTACAACTTTTGTTAAAATGACATAGTAAAAGCAGTATCCTGCAACTTTGGTCCATTGTTACGCATGCCCATACCAGCAGCAAGCTCTGCAACAAAAAATTGATTGCTAAGCCAGATCTATAGAGGCCTCTAATAACTTCTGCAAAGAGCCACTAATCATAACACCATGCGAAAAAACAACCGATCATGAATAGATCTCCAAATAATACCAAGCGAATATGTCAATAATGATAGATCGGGCAAACAAGTATAAAATCAAATCAAGCCCTCGCACAAGTCAAGCAACACATAACAATGCACCAGAAGTGCCATTGTCAAAAAAACTCAAGTCGATGGTAATAGGTATCCCACAACAAGCCAACTCAAGAAGATCAAAAACAGAAAGAAGCATCGAACTTTGCCAAAGTTGTCGATTCTTCGATGGATCTGACCAATATTATATGCCTTGGTGATAAATAAGAATGTCAAATTTGAACGCCTATCTCCAAGGATGAATAAGCCGATGAAGCCTAGTTGAAATCCATTGGTAGGAGGTGCATGTGGCACTACTCCAGTATGGGCTGATGTGAATAGAAAGACCCAATAAAAAAATGAAATTCTCAATGATAAGTTGGCTCAACGCGTTGACCCAAAACACTTGCCAGCTACAATATGGATGAGTCAAAGGCTTATCATTTGCGCATCTCTCTCAAGCAACAACTATATTTTCAAATATGCAATCTTTAGTCTTTAGACATTTGCATCGCCTCAGCAAAAGTGATCTCATTACTCTTTCCTACAATCTAGGCAAAACTCTGACAATAGCAATCTTAACTATAAGAAGCCAAAATAGATCCTGGGATATTCTCCAACTATGATACCATGTAAGAAATATGGGCAGAGACAAACAACAAAAGCTATAATAATTAAAAACAAGATAATACGAGCTTCTTATTTTAATATCAAATACATTACATATTTATAGGATTCTCATATCTTATTTTATAGGAAACAACCCAAACAAAATTCCTATTAATATTGAGTTGCTTTTAACAACTCAATACATACCTCTATTCTAATAACCTATTTAACAAGCCATGTGACATAATAATATTAAGTTATTTCTTAACAACTTAATATCATGACATTTAAATTAACATAAACTCTAATTTCCAACACCTATGTGAACACTAATTCCCAACAATGGATAGGGCCAAGGAGGTCATTACATCCGCTTAATGAGGAGATGAAAGTAAGCATTGTCCCATTTGAGAGATAATTGATAGGAGATGGCACCTCCAGCTTCACAAGCCCCTCCATGCAGCCATTTCAAAGCGGATGAGGAGGTTCTTGATGGGCTCTACTTAGTGATAGAGAATATGTCATCTGGTACTGGTGATACCACCACTATAATCCACGAGATAGAGACCTTTTCTAATGCACAAGGGGAGGTCTTCTCTCGTCAAATTTGCAAAGATAGTCAAACAAAATTGCAGCCAGGTAAAAATATATATTAAGTACATAATTTGATTTTAGAACTTAAAGTCTTAGTTGGAAATGAGACTGATTTTTTTTTCTTTTTCTTATCTCAAATAGATGGTGGCAAACGTTTGGTCCTAAAACACCAAATCTTTAGAGGATAGCCATATGAAATTTGAGCCAACCATGCAATGCTTCCGATTGTGAGCACAATTGGAGTACGTTTGAGCACATACACTCCAAGAGGCACAATAGACTATCTGTGGAGAGGTTGAATGATCTAGTCTTTGTTCATTACAACCTCTGTCTTAGACTAAGACAAGTTTTGGACCATGACTCCACCCCGATCACGCTAGAGATGGTCAATCCACAATTTGAGTGGATCACTAAGGCTACGAATCCTATCTCTAGTGACGAGGACCTTGATTGGATCGACCAAGTAGATAGAGAGGCTAAGGTTATAGCCATGGCAGAGGATAGAGCACAAACAAACACAGGCACAACTTATGTTGGTGAGTGTGGCATGGAGTCACACGTAGAGACTATGGCTGCTAAAACATCCAAGACCTACCTTAGACGCCTTCATAAGAGGGATGCAGGCTCCTCTGAGCCAAACTTGTAGTTTTTGTTTTGATATATGTTTGGGACATTTGATGTGATGGATTTTATATTCCATGAGTTTTGTTTACAATTGACAATATTTATATACCTAAGTTTGTTATTTCCTTCAGCTACAGTTTGCGTTTATGCTTATGTGATCGACATATACTTGTGTATGTGCTCAAATTAGCTTCTATTTGATGGTGTTATTGTGTCTTTAAGGTTTATTTGATAAAGGGTGCATGAAACAAGTTTTAAATCCTTAATCTCTAAATTTCTTGGGTTTTTCACTTTGTCGAGCCTTACCGAGTTTTTGTCGAGTCCCGAGTCAGGTCACCCTTGCCGAGTTTGTGTCTCGTTTCTATGATTCAAATTCAAATTCGAGTTGCCCTAACTTTTTCCTCACATTTTATATTTGAGTTTGAGCTCTCATGTTTTCATAGATGAATTGACAACTTAATGTTATGTTTCTTGAATGAGCTCAAGGAGTTCTTTTGTTGGTTGAGGATGAAACCCCTCTTTTAGGTTGTTGGTTTCAAAGGTGAAATATCCACCCTAGCTGGTTGGTGATCTTGGTTAGAGTATCTCAATGATTTTGGCTTTGTGGTTGATTTTAGATTTAAAGAAGATGAGGATTCCGATTCATGCAGTTTTATGATTGTGGTTTGAGTTTTGAAGAGTTGAGATGTTCTTTTTGAGTGTTGGAGTGCTTTTTCAGAGATATTAGATAGAACATTTATGCTCATATCTCTGTGAGATTGATAGCAATCATTCTCGGTGTTATTTATTTGATTTCATCATAGCTAGGTGACCCTTTCTAAGTATTCATTTAAGGTTTGGTGAAGCATTGATTTCTAGAGACAAATCGCCCCTTCTAGGAGGTCGTCCCATCCTCATTGACTCAGGTTTCAATTTGAACTCAAGTCTGCACTTAACGGAGGTCTGTAATCTTCTATTTGAGACGTCTTTACATTGCAAATTGGCTCGTAAATGAGAAAGAGCAGTTTTGGAGAAGATTGATATTTGTACTAAGTTATTCAGAGCTCAGTTGCAGGGTTCGTACCCAAGGGCCCCGAACCAGGTACGAGTACGCACTGGGTACAGGTTCGTCTATGGGTACATGCTGAGTGCGCACAGGGTGCGCACCCAGCATAATGGGTGCTTATCGGCATTTGGCATTGATCAATGTTCAAGTATGACACTATGAAATGATTTAGTTTTACAATTTTGTATATTTATCTTATTTTTTTGTATATATAATGCATACACACACACGCGCGCGCGCATATCCATACGCACCCAAACCCCTAAAAAATATTTCACGCACCTGGTAAGGAATATGGATCAGTGATAGAGAAAAATAATATTCTTTATTTTAGTTTCCAGACTATATCTTAGTCTGAGAATTTTGATATAGTATTGCTGAGAATGGTGAGTATAAATATTATTGAATTTATTAATATCGAATGATTGTTGTGTATTGTAATTTCCACTTTTATTGATTATCTTCACAGCAAGCATCGATGTCATTTATATATATACGGTGAAGGGTTATGTTCATGTAGAGACATGACCATACGTGGCTTATGCCACGTAGGGTCATGACCCTACGTAGACATAACTCATGATTTAATTAGCCGTGCCTTAACTACTATCAAACAATACCGATAATGATATTGCGGATGAGTATCGTCGATCGGTATTAAGCTTATGTATTGTGGATTAGTATCGACCGCAATTCGATACACTCGGTCCACTATATTATCGACCATAACAGACATCGATCTGCCATTTTGGAAGTCAACAGTATATTAACGATAAGTTCAAAAACATATTTACATATATTTGAAATAATATATATATATATATATAATTTTCATTTAACATATATATGCATATGTATATGCTTCAATCCAAATGAAGCTATTTCTCAACACTCCCTCTTAGCAAGAGAGGATTTGAACATCCTTTTAGGATTTGAATTGCTTATACATGAATTACATTTCAAAGAAACGTAAGTTATCTGATCTCCGACACTTCGGGACAACAACTAAATGAAGTCTATCAGATAACAACCTTGATCCTAGGATAACAACGAAGTCTCCAATATCACAGGTATTACATAGCCCATCTTGACACACAATTTATCATGACCTCGACACATTTCAAGACAACAATTCAATGCAGTTTGTCATAATAATAAATCAAGAATTTAGGAATCAATATCATGATATCCGGCACAGTCCGGGACAACAACTTAATGGAGTCAACCATGATATGATTGTTATCATAGTATCTGACACAACTCAGGACAACACTTAGTGATAACACAACAATTTTACTATCAAGATATCCGGCACATTCTGGGACAGCAACTTAATGTAGTCAATCTTGATAACAGGACAGACTATTGTTGAGGTTGTCACCTTACAATAGTAGCCTTACACATATATCATATGAAAGATCGTCACCTTTCATGACATAACACACAAATGTAATATTGCAATATTTTACATTAAAATATTCATGAATATATCAAAATACATATGACTGAGATTCAATCAGAAATCTCAACTACAATTTAGTCATACCAAGTTTACCTCTGAAGTATTCTATTTTCAACTTGGCCAGGGGCTTGGTGAAAATGTCAGCATTTTGTTCTTCAATGCTGATGTAAACCAATTTGATAACATCTCTGTCTACCATATCTCTTATGTAATGGTAAGGGATTTCTATATGCTTGGATCGATTATGAAAAACTGGATTTACTGAAAGTTTAATGCAGCTTTGATTATCACAGTGAATCACGGTGGGATTCAAGGGTTTCCCAAGTAGTCCAACTAGTAACTTTCTCAGCCACACTGCTTCACGAGCTCCCATGGAAGCAGCCATCTATTCAGCTTCAGTGGAACTTTGAGCAACTGCAGACTATTTCTTGTTGAACCAGGATATCATAGCCTATCCAAGACTAAAACATCTAGTAGTACTTTTACGATCAATGGAACTGCCTGCCCAGTCGGAATCAGAATACCCTTGGAGTTGAATCTCAACATTCTCATACTTCAGACCAAGTCCAATAGTACCTCGCAAGTGTCTCAGAATGTGCTTAGCAGCCATTAGGTGAATCTTCTTAGGTTCGCACATGAAATGACTTAACACGTTAGTAGCATAACAAATATGACGACGAGTGTTTACCAAGTACATAAGAGATCCAATAATTTGTCTATAGTATGTAGGATGTGTTGGTTCTGAATCTTCTGCTTCACTTTTAAGTTTATAAAGATTTGTTTCCATCGGAGTAAATATTGATTTACAATCCATCATTCCAAATTTGGTCAAGATGTCAGTGGTGTGCTTTCCTTGATTTAGGAAAATACAGTTCTCCTTTTGCCATACTTCTAGACCTAGAAAATAGTGTAGAAAACCTAGATCCTTCATATCAAATTCAGCCACAAGATCTTGTTTGCATTTTGCAATGAGATTATCCTCGCCTGTTATTAATAAGTCACCAACATAGAGAGCCAATATTAACATATCACCATCTGATATTTTGAAGTATATGTTAGGATCTGCTACATTTTTGGAATATCCTGGCTTGGAGAGATAACTGTCTATCCTTTCATACCTTGCCCTAAGGGCTTGCTTTAGACCGTAGAGAGCTTTCTTCAGTTTGCACACATGGAGCATTTCTATCATGTGTAGCAAAGCCTTCAGGTTGTTCTATGCATACTTCTTCCTCAATAACACCATTCAAAAATGTTGTCTTCACGTCCATTTGGTGTATCTTCCAACCTTTAGACACTGCAATGGCAATAATGGTTCTTCCAGAAGTATATCGAACAACTGGAGCAAATGTCTCTTCATAATCTATTCCAACCTTTTGAGAAAAACTTCTGGCAACAAATTTGGCTTTATGTTTTTCAATACTACCATCTAGTGCATATTTGATTTTAAATAACCATTTTAAAGAGACAATTGATTTATCTTTTGGTCTAGGTACAATATCCCAGACATCATTCTTTAAGATAGATTGGTAACTTAGATTCAGAGGAGTTTGAATGAGTTTTATGTTCATTTGGAGATCTGAGAATGCACTATTTGGCTTGTAATCAGGTTTGCAATTACCAATGACTAGGTCTATAATACGATATCAAACCATTGGTTGTCGTAGAATGGTGAGTATAAATATTATTGAATTTATTAATATCGAATGCTTGCTGTGTATTGTAATTTCCACTTTTATTGATTATCTTCACAGCAAGCATCGATGTCATTTATATATATACGGTGAAGGGTTAAGTCTATGTAGAGACATCACCATATGTGGCTTATGCCACGTAGGGTCATGCCCCTATGTAGACATAACCTAAGTCACAGGGTTTGCCGAATTTCAGCCATGAAGTTCGAAATTCGGCGAACTTCAAAACATGAATGAAAATTCGTTAAAATTCGCCCAATATTCGGGCAGACAAAGACCGTAGGTTTTTTTAATAGAATATATTTAAAATAAAATGGTTTTGGGGGTTTTCGTAGGTCAAGCGGCGCACATTTTCTAGGGTTTTTGTAGGTCAAGCAACACGATTATTGTTAATGAGAACAAATCGTGACGGGTTTTCTGGCATATAACTACGCGTATAGCAGAGCAAGTAGGTTTTCTGTTTTTCGTAGATCAAGTAGCGCGAGCAATGTTAAAGATATTCACTGCATGGTTGTAGCAGTGCGGGGACGGATTTATTCTACTCAATGATGCACGGGATTTTGCATTTCGAACCGATGGCTGCTCACATTTAATATTAAATGTTTTGGTTTTGTTTTAATTTTAATCTTTTTCCTTGTTCAAATAAAACTTACATTCAGGTTTGTTTTTATTTTACTTTTACCCTTTTCAAATAAAACTTACATTCGTAATCTGTTTTTTTGTCAAATAAAACTTACATCTTTATATTTTTAGGTTTTGTTTTTCAGTAAATATATTAAAATGTAATATTTAAAATCATTTCAATTAGATTTTTTAGCATAATATATGTATATATAAAAATTGATATATTTATTATTGATATTAATATATTAATAATATTTAAATAATTTTTTAAACATATTATATTATAATATTTTTCACATTTTAAAATTTAATATAATATTCTTTTGTTTTTATTGATTTACTAAAATAATTTTAAAAATATTAGTTTATATCAGTCGAATTTTATGGCGAATTTTTTTTCGAATTTATTTCTCGCCGAACTTCATCCGAATTTTATTGGTGCCAAATTCGAACTCGAACTCGAACCTTGTGACATAGGACATAACTCATGATTTAATTAACCGTGCCTTAACTACTATCAAACAATACCGATAATGATTTTGCGGATGAGTATCGTCGATCGATATTAAGCTTATGTATTGTGGATTAGTATCGACCACACTTCAATACACTCGGTAAACTATATTATCGACCATAACAGACATCGATCTGCCATTTTGGCAGTCAACAGTATATTAACGATAAGTTCAAAAACATATTTACATATATTTGAAATATTATATATATATATTATTTTCATTTAACATATATATGCATATGTATATGCTTCAATCCGAATGAAGCTATTTCTCAACACTCCCTCTTAGCAAGAGAGGATTTGAACAACATCCTTTTAGGATTTGAATTGCTTATACAT
The DNA here is from genome assembly GCA_018584345.1 of Thuja plicata. Lineage (NCBI taxonomy): Eukaryota > Viridiplantae > Streptophyta > Pinopsida > Cupressales > Cupressaceae > Thuja > Thuja plicata. Next base: position 8,518 of record MU217858.1, on the reverse strand, counting down.
GAATTACATTTCAGAGAAATGTAAGTCATCTGATCTCCGACACTTCGGGACAACAACTAAATGAAGTCAATCGGATAACAACCTTTATCCTAGGATAACAATGAAGTCTCCAATATCACAGGTATTACATAGCCCGTCTTGACACGCAATTTATCATGACCTCCGACACATTTCTATCTTAAAGAATGATGTCTGGGATATTGTACCTAGACCAAAAGATAAATCACTACTAGGTACAATATTTTATACAACCAATGACTCTGATATTTTATACGGGTTCGGGATAATACGATATTTGGCTTCATACAAAAACACGAAACACTTGATGGATCTTCACAGATGGCTACTGAAATGTTCACCCCTGATTTTTTTTGGTTTTGTTTATAGAATAAGACAGAAATGCTAAAGTGTTTGCGTTTCATGTTTCATTTATCATGATGTTGCATATATTGATAATAACATAGCATTGAAGGAGAATAAACTTTTCATTGGATCAAATCATTTTAATCTCCATCTCAATATTAGAAAGCATTGAACAATAATCTGAAATCAGACTTAAGAAATTAATTGTAAACCTGATTACAAGCCAAATAGTGCATTCTCAGATCTCCAGATGAACAGAAAACTCATTCAAACTCCTCTGAATCTAAGTTACCGATTCAGGTTCGGGGACGGGTGCAGGATATTGTACCTAGTAGTGCATTACCAATGACTCTGTGATCCATTATCAGGAAGAGGATGAAAATACGACTGTATAATTATTTGTTTCACAGTGTCATTTTATTTCCAGCGTGCATGTGTATAATCTTTTATTCTTGGAAAGTTTATATCTTATTTCTCTCACTTGTCACATTTATCCTTTCCTAGAAGACAATGCTTAAAATTTTTTACAATCACATGACTTTAGAATATCTTCTCTACCTTCTCCTTTACAAAACTGTGTAAAGCTTATTTGCATCAATGTTTCATATCACTCTATGATCCATTATCAGGAAGAGGTTGAAAATATGCATGTATAATTGTTTATTTCAGTGTCATTTTATTTCCAGCATGCATGTGTATAATCTTTTATTCTTGGAAAGCTTATATCTGATTTCTCGCACTTGTCACATTTATCCTTTTCTACAAGACGATACTTAAGAGATTTTAAAATTACATGACTTTACAACATATCTCCTCTACCTTCTCCTTTGTATTCATTTGCATCCATTGACATGGGAGCCGCTAGAATAGCAGAAACCGATTTGATTCATGTGCAAAATAAATAGCTTAAATGTGATTTTTCCCGTTGTCATGTATTTTTGGCTCTTGATTCTTCACCTAACCCTCGAGAGATACACATAAGCAACTAATTCACCCTTTCCTTTCAAAATCATGGAACAATTCACATCATTTTGTAGTATCAAATACCTTCCTTTACCAAAAATGTATGATACATCTGAAAACAAACAATAAGTTTTCAGATATGGGCCATAGTACCATACTAACAAAAGAAAATTTCTTGAGATAATAACCAAAACACAAAGGTACAGATACGGCCTTTGAAATTTATAATATTTGGCATCATATGATTCATAACAGAGCAATAGTAGTAATATTTTGCATTGCTTAGTTTAAATGGCTAAGGAGGTAGAAAAAGGGTGTATGCGCTCAAATTTCAACTGCACATTGTACATGTTTTAAACTTTTAAGAAACACCATGCATCTCCATTAACAAAAATGTTTGATTGGAGATCTGCAGGTTTGAAAGGTGGTTTGTTCCATAAACATGATGGTTTAGAAACAGATTGGGAAGGAATTGAGAGGGGAAGAAATATGATTTTTGACATCATTGTCTTCTAAGCAATCCTTGTTGTAGAGCAATAAGAGGTGCTCATGTGAATGCTTAGAGTGTTCCCAATTATTATGTTTCTTCAGAGTGACCTCTTGTCTCCTCGAGGTTGTTTGCATTGAGATCTGCAGTTCCATATCATCTTTATGTTGATTTCCTTGCTTATGCACATAGCTGAAATGAATGGGTTTTATGATGTCCAGCATTGAAAACTTTTCATAGGTAGCCAGTTCAATTACAAATCCATGTTGGTGAATCTTAATTGGGATACCTAGTGCAATCAGAGATCATCGCCATTTTGTGTCAAACGCTCAATTTGTTAGCAGGACAGAAACAACTCCTTACACAAAATTTACAGTTAAAAAACATGAGCTTCTATTTCTCTGAATTTTGCTTATGTCCATAAAATTTGCAGCTAAAAAACATGAACTTCTATTCCTCTGAATTTTTCTTATGTCCAGCAAATTTTCTCTTTGATTCCTTAAATATAAAAATTGTCATGTACAAATAATTTTGGATTTCACAAATAACTGTTGTATATAAAGAGAGTATTAGCATATGGCATTGGATGGAATAGTATCTTAAACTCACCACAGTAGCCACTTCAATTCTGATAGGAAGAGCTCAAACAGCCCAGAAATTGTTTGTTATTTGGGGCATTCAAACCCCCAAATAACAAGCAACGTGTCGTTTGTTTGCTTTCATCTGTTCTAATACTGCACAGAAAACATGGGAAACAATAGCTGTCGATGAGATTCAGCTCCCACCCAGAGCTCTCTCAGGACCCACTCCCCAATAAAAGGACAGCCACATGGCAAGGGCTGGAAAATAAGTGAAAATTAAAAATACATAATAGAGTTTACAGAAGTTCAGAACCACGCTGTTCCCAAATTAAACTGTAGCTGACCTCTTCCCAAATAGAAAACCCCTAAAACTGTCACCAAAGTCATTCCAGCTCTCACAATGGACTGGCTTGGGCCCTGGAATCTCTTCCTCTCTACCCCTTAACTCGCAACTAAAACTTTAGCAGAATTACAATTACAAGATCCTGATATAGGTTATTATAGAAAACCATCATGCTCCTAAATTGAGCTGAAACTGATATCTACACCCAAACAAAAACCCTCCAACCTGTTACCAAATTCCTAGCTCTTGCGACAAAGTGACTTCCAACAAATGGGAATGTAGAAGAAACTATGTCGTGGGCCATTAAATTGTTCTCAGTTTCCTTTAACCAGCAACCAAATCTAACTTGTTGCCATTTACTCATCATCATGAAATACCATGATCGTACATCATCATCACATATTGACATTTCCTTACACCACATGATAAGGTTACTATTTAATGTCAATCCCAAATGTTATCGTCATACCCTATCATACTATGCATTATCACATGAATCATAAAGACAAAAGTTTTCCCCACCATAACGGTTGGATTTTCATTAATGGAGGATGGTCAAGACATGATTCAAGTTTCCTACCAATTTTGTTTATTCATTAAATATTGAATGTGACAAAAATCCACATTAACAATTTTGACTAGCACATTAGCAGACAAATAAGCATTTGTTATTTTCATAGCTGGTTATGGCCCAAAGGCATTCATAAACTTGACATAAAGCCATGAATTATTAACCGCCCTCTACTAAATTGTAAAATAAATATAGATAAGGAATGAAGAGATCTTTTGTTGGGTATGGGTAGCATGATGCATCCATCCTGGGTCTTCCAGTCTTCCACTTGTTTCTATCTCCATACTTTTTGATTCATGCATATTTTAAGACTTCTAATGGGGATTGTTCCTCTTCCAGTTTCTATTCTTAAAGTCACACAGCTCATATCTCCTCATGTCTTTGTTATGTTGTAATATTTACTAATTTTGTCCAAGGCTTTTTTCATACTCCATTGCATATAGAGTTTGTTTTGTTAAATATTGAATGGGACAAAAATCCATGATAACAATTTTGATTAGCACATTAGCAAAAGAATGAGCATTTGTTAGTTTCAAGGTGGGTTAACCCCCACAAGCATTCATAAAGCCATGAAATCATTTACCACCCACTCTTAAAATTATAAAACAAATATAGATGAGGAATGAAATGATCTTTTGTTGGGTAGAGATGGCATCCATCCTAGATATTCCACCTGTTTCTATCTCAAATTTGACACTTCCGGTGGAGTTGTTCCTCTTCCAGATTCTATTCTTAAGTAACACTGCATATATCTCCTCATGTCTTTGGTATGTTGTCGTATTCGTGAATAATGATGTCATTTGTCATGCCTATGATCCCATTTTGTTCCAGCATGAGATAATGTTACATAGTAGCGGTTATAGGCCAAACACATATATATAGGAAAGATGAGAGAAACTCCAAGAGACATTCAAACTTCACATACACATTGTCATCAAAATTAAGAAGTCGGCCACTAGTCACATACTTGTTCATCACAAACCAAAACAGTGGTCAAGTAGTCATTGTTTGTCAAATGCAATGTTTTGACAGTCTATCTGTCATCTCCTTCATGGAATCATTGTTTGTCACATTAGGTGATCCTATAGAATGAGACATTTACACCAACCAGTCAATACACAAAACACATGCTCCATTGATTCTCTATTTTACCATATGCATGCAAAACCAGGGTCGTAGCTATGTGCGTGTATATGGCAGAAACCCTTATAGATTAAAATACCCTGAGAAGGAATCACATATATAAGATATTGACTTAATTTCTTCCAACACATACCCATCTTGTTGTTGACATCTAATGATATCCATATATCCATCCTAAAGGTCTTACCATCACAAGGATGCAAAACAGAGAAGGTAATGAAGTCCAATCAAAACAAGGAAAGCAATCCCAAAGAACATAAATATGAATTGTCAAAACCACAACTATAGAGAAGAAAGTTTTCAAAGATCCTTCACAAACAGATCAATAATTACACAAAATCACTCAAAAAAACATAAATTGGGTGTTTATAGTATCTGTTCACCTAATTGGACCTTTAATACAAGAAGCAACTAGAATTAAACTCAATTACTCTTTCAAGACCTATATCAAAGCACAGCAAATACATCTGTATCTACAAAAATAATATCCTATCAATACACAAACAATAGCATACTGAATTTGGCTTGTATCTAGCTAATGAAAAGTGGATGCTCTGCTGACAGACTGACAGTTAATTGGATCCATATTAAATGCCTTCATGAAGACTCAGGCATCCAGCTAACGAGAATCTGTCACTGGAAAACTTAGACTGGCCCTAATTTACTTTGTATGTTATCCTATGTATTTAAGCATTTAATGATCCAATTATTGAGGAAAGCTAAATAATGAATCATCTTTGAAAAAGATAACGAGATAAGTTTTAAAAAATCGGTAACAAAATAGGAATAATTTAAAATACAAAGAAATAGTAAATACTAATATATCAAAAATCTCCTACCATTGCACTAGATGCCAACTTACATTATATTCAAAGCAAGAAAGATGTTAGTACAAATTCTTCCACTTGGAGAATGTCCAGTAGAAGACTGCATTGAACCATGTTTTCCACTCCTTGCTATCCGCAAGCTTCTCTGATGTGCTTTATTGCAAAGATTTGATATACACCATGAAGGAAAAAATAGGGTAGTTCTTGAGAACCTATCCAAAATCCCAAACTCCTTGTGCACATCATTGCCATTTTTGTTGCAAAATTTGGTGTTTTTGGTGTCAAATCCAAAACTGTAAGATTCCTGCAAGTTTCAGATATTAAGAGAAAACACTCAAAAAAATATTGCCATAAGTATCTAGAAATTTGGTAATAAAGGTAATTGCATTGTTCTTCAAGAAATGAAGGAATAGTACATTGACCAACACCAATCTTAATCTTTCAAAACAATAAACCACTTTCTTTAACAATAAATTGTAATATCTTACCAAGATGAGTTTATGTTACGCCTTAGGGAGTTGGCTATGCAATTTTATGGATTTCTTGAAATTAGGTTTGAAATCATTTGTGCGTGCCAAAGCTAAATGTAATGATATTTGATTTTTCTTAGCATTTGGAAATATAATCTTTTCCAATGCATGTCTTAAGTCAGTCTGTGACTCTGTAATACAAGTTTTTCCTCCTCCATTTCAGAACCTTGAGATTATTATATTGTTTATTATGCAATCTATTAACCAAATACACTTGCAAATTCATGCAATTTTGGATTGGATTAAGCCTACTTTGGCACACCATTGCTTTGTAAGAAATTCTATAACCCTTTTCTTTTTCCTTATATAAAAGGAAAAGTTATATTTAATCACAAAAAAATGGTTACAATAAGACAATAATTGTTTCTAGGGCATCCTAGAATTGGTGTATAACAATATCATGCAATCAAAAAAGGAAAGAAATATCCATACTAAAGGTATCGATAGCCGCACCAATGGAAAAAAAAACTAGAAATTCAATAATAATCCAAGACTAGCAAAGGTAAACCCCAAGTTGCATAACCTGAATGTATAAACATGGATTTATCATGGGGAGCACAATATAAATAACCAGAATAACTATGTTGGTTTCCCTCATCCCCGTAAAGTAATACAAGCAAGTGGTATTACCGTATATGTACTCTAATGCGTGAAATTGAACGGACTTGAGATGAGTATTAAGTTATTGTTGGAAAGTTTGTCATTGACGTCAAGAAGATATTCATTAGCCTTTGTGAATGAACGAGATTGGTGGGCATATTGTCATTGATGTCAAAGAAATTGTTGTCAAGAGATTGTTTGAAGAAAATATTTTTGATGAAGGAAATAAAGGCCAAGGGCCATTGATTGAAGACAAGACAAGTTTCATATTACAAATTAAATATCTATAATTGGCTGATCATAATTTGGGTTCTAAGGCAAAGTTACATGTATACTAGCCGGCCTGATTACAAACATGTTTGAAGGTATATCACTGTCATAAGGAAAGCAGTATGTAGCAGCGATTACCAGATTTGAAGACAAAATATAACTGTTATAAGGGAAGCAAGTGTAGCAGCAATTACCTTATAAGAAGTAACAGTGACTAAGCAAGTACAAAGACGATAGTTATATATCACAAAGCATGGTAAATGACTTTAGGGTTAGGAGCGACTCGTTATAATAGACAATAAAGGTGCAGCATGATCCTTATTAAAGAGAAGAGAAGCAATTAGTCAATGAGATATTAAAAACTTGTTATGTGCAGCAATTATATTTGTGATAAACCATACAAACAATATGACTGACTTCATTAATACAAGGTGGCGCATGATGATAGAAGCAACCTCATAAATAAGGAGCGGTTTATTAAGAGGATGAGGAGCGATTTTATAATACCTTAAAATATTGAAGTAGTAATTACATACAATAGTGATCATGATAAAGATGGCAATCTGTTTAACAAGTGCTTTTTTATTAAGAACAAAAGAAGAAGCAGCATAATTGATATGTTATAATAAATAAAACGTGTGCGACTTCATATATGTTAAAGCAAACAAAGAAATATCAAAAAGGGTGTGATTTTGATTAAGAAACTATTCTTCAAAGGTGTGATTCATTAAAGATTTATTAGTTGCAAAGGTTTTCGTTTGCAAAGATTAGGTGCAATTTATATTTGAAGAGATACGACTTGTTTTTTATATGACTATTTGTTAAAAGGCGTGTCGTTTTGGATATACATGACTTAGAAGGTATATATGGAGATTGGAAATGGAGTGAAGTGTGTGTGGAGTAAAAAGAAAGGAGAGTGAGTGAGATATAAAAGATATATACTTCTAATATGAAGAATATTGCATACTAATGAAGGGTTACCTCCCTTGGTGAAGAGGTATGTTAGAGTACTAAAAGAGGAGATAAGTGAGATGTGTAAAATGTAAAAAGTTTAATGTAATATCCTTACAAATAGTGAGCAGATTTATGAAGACTTTACAAGAAGATTTATGAAGACTCTATGAGCATAACTGTGAAGACTTTTGAGACTTGTGAGGAGAGTTTCATGCAAAGATGTAAAAGACTTTAGAGCAGAATTATGAAGCATATTAAAGAGAGTTTTGTGAAGACAATTTGAAGTTACCAGATTAACATAGTAACATAGTAATTAATTGGCATATATACTATGTTACCAGATTCTCATGCTGGAAGTCTCAGGCCTGCTCTGAAATGGGTCGAGAGCAGAAGCGGGAGCAGCGACGAGAGCACCCTAGCTGCCACAAGTTCCCTATGGGTACATGACACGCATACCCATCCATAAGGAACCCTAGGCGTCCAGGGTACTCCCAAGTACTCCCACAGTGACAACATATTGCAAGTGCAATTTTAAAAAAAACGTTTTTAAATGCAAAACAAAAAACGAAAAAACCCTAAAAAGCACCATTTACCTAAAACTGGCTATCCTCATTGTGAATGCAACTTCATTTCTCTCAAAGGCACCCTTGCTAAGCTATTTTTTGCGATTTGAAAGGCAGCTGATTTTTCCAAGGAAATTGATCACAAAGGCCAAAGGGGTGAAGTTAACTTGCACAGAGTGTTGATTTTATCTAGTCGGCTCTAGCTATGCTGACTTTAGCTAGTCGGCTCTAGCTATGCTTATTTATTTTATATATTTAATTTAAAATAAATCTATCCTATATCGTAAATAGGGCTGGGCCCTATTTAAAATCTCTATGAGAAT
>MU217855.1:154439-174234 GCA_018584345.1 Thuja plicata | reverse complement strand
TGTAATGTCAGATTTATGCAAATTTGGGTTTTCTGCATTTGGAACTCAGTCAATTAAAGTCAATTAGGAGAAGAATTTGCCTAATACAATAGGATTTTGAAGATAAGAAAATGCACCAAAATTGATCAATTATTAGGTGCCAATTTTGGGGTGTTACATTTTTCCCCTCTTTGAATTGATGTGTGAGCAGCGCATTGATTCAAAGAATAGTCTAAAGTGAAGAACGGAATCGGGGTTAGGTTGCCCCAATGTCCACTGAGAGCTGATGAAGATCTAGGACTATCTCCAGAATTGGGATTAGATTGCCCCAATATGAAGGTAAGCCCTCCGAGACCTAGGTTAGATTGCCTAGATAACAGTTTGAAGAGTTTTCGAGAGTTATCTTCAAAATGAATTGTAACTTTCAAGAATTAGGGTTAGATTGCCCCAATACCCAGTGAGAGTTCAAGAATCTTCTCTAGAATGAAGCTTAATCCCCCAATGTCTAGGTTAGATCACCCAAACACTGGTTAGATTGATATCTTTCACAAGATTGTCCCCAGATCGAGGCTCAACCTTCAGGAATTAGGGTTAGATCGCCCTTTTACCTGTCTCAAAAGATAATCAATTCAGGACTGTCTCCTAGAATGAAGCGTGATCCTTGAGGATCTGAGTTAGATTGCTCAGATACCTAGCAAGATAGATGATGAGATGTGAGGTTCAAGATCATGAGATATCCAATTTTGACCATAAGGTACAAAAAATTGAATATGCCCCAAGTGATGAGATGCCCCTAGCGACGAGGACTTTAGATTCAGACTGATTCGAGAATAATGCGAAAAGGTTCAATGATGCAATCATCCTGCCCCCTCGGGAGCGAAATTCACTTAAGATCATCTCCCATTTAGTGAGCCATCCTATTAGTGTTTCTTTTCTCAGTAAGTACATCAAGGGGTCAATGTGTGTGATCAGCTTGGTTTGATGGATCTGTTACCCAAATTTCATATCATATGTAATTCTGGCTACAAGTGGAGAAAAATGAGGCTTCCACAAGGGTAGAGCCCAACTTGTATGATTCTAAATTTTTATAAGGACTTGATCTTGTTCTCTACATTTTTGTTAGGTCTCTGGTTTTCCCTTGTTCATGAAAAAGGACTTAAGTACAAAAAAAACCCTAAGCATTTCATGATGAAACCCTAGCTCTCCACGCCATGTTCTAATTTTTCATTACCTTTTCAAGTGACTTAAGTGATTATTTGGCCATGTGCGCATTAAAATTTCTTGTTTATCTCTTAGTCACACAGACGAAACATAATATTCCATATTACTTAGCGACTTTGCATTTTTCTTTAGTCACGTGATCTTAGAAGGAAAGGGAATATCCTCTCAAGTTTTTGAGATTTCACGGGGGCCATTGATTCTAATCTAATCGTGTGATGTGCTAGAAGTCTCGTAAGATGACCATGGTTAGTCAAGATTCTTAGAGATTTGGAGATACACTTAGTTGCGTAGTCTAAGAAGGAGTCAAGGTTAAGAAAGTTAAGTGAAGTAAGCCTAGAGTTTGTGAAAGATCAAATCTGCACTGTTGATCATGTTTTGATCTCATGGTAGTCGCGTAATCTCATGAGAAAATGGATTATTCTTGTCTTGTTTGGAGGTTAAGTGAAGATCGTCGATCTTGGGTCTGATCCTATGGTGGTCGTGCAATCTCATATTAAGCTCAGAGTTAACCAAAAGGTTTAGCGACTTAGCAACATGAAGGATTCCATACACCCAGGGTTAAAGATGAGTCAAGGTTAAGTTAGGGCTAAAGTTAGAAAATAAGGTAATCTCTGAGAAACTCAATTTCAATCCAACCATCGGTGTTATGGCTTAAAGGGAAAGATGCCCATGATCTATCATATAATCCATTAAGTGGTGATGATAGGTATTCATGATGGAGCTGGGGTTGGTCAAACAAAGGAAAGTAAAGACCGATCAAGTCCTTTTTGATCGGACGGTTGGCGTAATGGCTTGATCAAAAAATGCTCAAAATCTAGTGATTAAGGCATTAAGTTGTGTTGACATGTGGCAGATCTAATTTTTTGCTTGTGGGTAACTTAAAGGAAATCAACGACCATGTTTTAAAGTTGGTAAAGTTTCAAATTGGGGTCATTGATTGGGCATTCTGCGCCACATGTGACCATTTGAGTTTATATTCAAATGCTCAAATATGATTTTTAGGGGTTTTGTGGTGGGGGCGATAAAGACAGAGTTTTTAGAAAGGGTAAAAAGGTCCCCACTTATTCTATTCAAATGATGGCGATAAAAGAGATATTTTCATATTCATATATGATTTTCTGAGATATTTTCAAGAGTATTGATTGACGGACAAGATTGTTTTAGGGTTTTGAATTGTTTATGCAATATCTATTGGAACCTTAAATTTGCCCTAATTGATTAATGAATCAACTCTTGAGCTTGTGTGCTAGGGGAGCATGTATATAAGTAGTTTTATAAGATTTTAGAGATTCAAGGTTTTTCAGCTGGTGCAAGATTTTATGTGGCATTTCTTCTGCCCTCAGGTTTTCATCTTGTTGTAATCTTTCATTGATTTCTAGATTATGCAAAGGTTTTCTGAGACATCTTCTTTGTCCTCAATCATTTCTTGGTCTGTACTTCTCTTATTGAAGAATGATATAGTGGCTTATATTAGAGAAATCTTGGAGTTCCTAGACCTTCTTTCTTTCTGCATCTTTGTGCACTATTGTGTTTGATCTTATTTAGATAATCTTGTGGATTTTGTTTATCCTTGGTTATTTTTTCTCATTCCTGTGCCTATTTCCGGGAGTGAATGTTTGTTTGCAGGTCATAGTCTGTGCCTATTTCCTTGGGAAAGCTATTGTTTGTGAAATATTTTCTTTCCTTGAATAGCCTCTTTCCATTTTAGACCTCTCTGTGAAATATTTATGCAAACCTATTCAGAAATATTGTGTTCTACTAGATCTAAGAACTTTCATGCTAGTTTGGTCACTATGTTATGATTCATGTTACCTTCGGTGTATCACCTAGTAGGATAATTTTCTTTTCAATCATTTCCCTTCAGTTCTCCTTCTATCCCTTTTCCTCCCAAGTTTACTTTCATGTCAAAAGAGAAGATTAGGTGATTATCCAAGAGGAACCGACCTGAAATTTGGAGGCTTCACTTCAGTTAGCAGAGGTCCCACAACCTAGAAGTGATTCCCATGTTATACTAGATTGCTAGGCTCAAGCGCTTAGTAGGGTGCAAAATTTAGCACATAATAGGCTCAACATGTAATGTCTCAGCTTATGGGAAGAAAATACTACTGCAAGGCATGATTTTTCAATTGGTGAGTAGTTGACCTCATAGCCTACCAAATTTCTGCTGAGGCAGTAGACAACTCTTTCCCTACCTTGGTCATCATGTTGTGCCAAGAGCACTCCTAGTTCTGAATCAGTTGCGGAGATGTACAAAATTAGTGGCCTATCTTGAATGGGTGGCACCAATATGGGAGACTTCAATAGATAATCTTTGAATATTTGGAATGCTTGGTCACATTTTTCTATCCATATGAAGGTCACATCTTTGTGTAGTAGATGCTAGAATGTATGACAATTGTCTGCTAATTGGGCGATGAAACACCTTATGGATTGAATCCTACCTTGTAAACCCCTTAGTTTCCTTAGATTGGTCGGTGGTGGCATGTCAAGGATGGCCTTGAACTTTTTTGGGTCTACCTCGATGCCTCGATGTGACACTATGAATGCCAAAAGATTTCCCGCAGTGACCCCAAATGCACACTTTTTTGGATTTAGTTGGACCTTGTATTCTTTCATTCGATCAAATATGGGTCCCAACACTTGTAGGTGATCCTCTTTGAGAATTGACTTGGATAGGATGTCATCAACATAATCTTACATTATTTTGTGAATAAGATCATGGAAGATCATGGTCATATCCCTTTGATATGTTTCTCCTACATTTTTAAGGCCAAATTGCATTACATTCTAGAAATAAGTGCCCCAGGCACATGTAAATGCAGTCTTGTGTTGGTCTTCTGGTGCAATCCTTATTTGGTTATATCCTGAGAATCCGTCCATGAGTGATAGCATATGTTGTCCTACTGTGAGATCTACTATCATCTCAATATTTGGTAAAGGAAAGTCATCCTTGGGACAAGCTTTATTTAGACCTTTGATATCTGTACAAATGCAGATCTGACCACTATGCTTCGTTATTGGCACCAGATTAGATATCTAATCTGCATATGAGATTGGTCATATGAATCCAACATCTAGTAGTTTCTTCATCTCTTCTTTGACAAGTAATGTGACATGTGGATGCATCTTTCTCAACTTTTGCTTGACAGGTTTGACATTTAGTAACAATGGTAGATGATGTAATACTAGCTCCGGATCTAGGCCTGGCATATTAGAGTAGGACCATGTAAAGTTGACTTTCATTTCTTTGAAGTAGCTAATTAACTTCTCTCATTCCTCTGATGTAAGTGATTTTTCCAAATAGATATTCTTTGGGTTCTTTTCATCACCTAGGTTGAATTCTTCTATTTCCTCAGCTAGTAATGTGGACTTTTCCTTTATTAAGAGGAGGAGGTCCTTCTTTCCATCCTCTAGCACCTCAGTGAGGTTTTCACTAGAAGATACATATTTTATTGTATTTTTGTCATTTTTTGAGTCAGAAAGCGCCTTGCAGTTTTCACTTGCTGACTGTTCTTTTTTTTTTTTTTTGCTTTTTTGACTGGAAAGAGGAGCTTCCTCCCAAGAGTAGGTTGATCTATCAAGGTCAATAGAGAAACCTTCTTTGTGGTCCCTTGATGGCATGCCTTCTCTATGTCCCATGAAGTTTGCAATGGCTTCATCATTCTCAAAGAGATCTATATTAGATTGTCCTTGTTGATCCCACTCTATCATTTTAGGGTGTACTAGACAAAGGTCCTCGTGGCGGGATGACTCTGCTTGGGTAAATGTGACTGCGGTGATAGTGCCAACGAACCTGGAATGTGATGTGGATGCACCACCTAAGGAATTATTATCGATGTGTTTATCAATATATGGATGGTCCTTTATGGTCATCTGGTCAAATAATTCGTCAAGGTGTGTAGTGCTGACTGACCGAGGGGAGTAGTCTAGGATGGCTGGTTCAGAATTGTGGAGGGATCTCCACTCGTACTCATGGGAATCGGTCACGTTAGAATGCTCATTGGATGTCTCACTTTCCTTATTATCTTGGATAGCTTGGTCAGGGTTTAATCTAGAATAAGAGGTTCCCACTTCTGATGGCAATAACTGTTGGAGTATATTGCAGATTAATGCATGTTTTAGGTTTTTCCCCCAGTGTAACTTTGCAACTTTCTATTGATCAATGGGTATGTCTCGTGTGGTAGTACTTGTTCTATTTTTTCCCATAGCCTAACCCTCTCTTGTTTATTTGGGTTGGTGGTAAAGATAGTTCCATTAGACCTTGCTATCTTGACCCCATACCACTCATACCATCATACCCAAACTTTTGTAGTATTGTGAAGCCGGCTCCATATGTTGACATGGGAATGTGTGCTTGTAGTTTTCTTGTGGGTCTTGATACAACCACATTTTTATATCTAGATCGAAAGGATTCTCTTCTGCAATGTCCCCTCATCGATGAATGTGGTTGGTAGACATCTAAATAGAAGAGGTTCCAGGTTTTCAGGTGTTGTTACTGGTTGTGGCATGCCATATAATCTTGGACTTTGAGGAATGTTAGTGATGGTAAAAGCTTCCTCATAGTTGTACTCGCCACATACTTTGTCTGTAATGGATATCTTCCCTGCCCTTCTTGTTACATAATTTGGAATATAATTTGAGGTGGAAGGAATGCTTGCCTCTTGATTTGAAGGTACTTGATTATCAGTACTGCTTGTGATGGTGTTGTAGTATTGGAATGGGTTTGGATCTCCTTCAATGATTATTTTTGCCCCCTGGTATGGGAACTTGATGCAATGATGATAGTTAGAGGGTACAACTTGCATCTCATGGATCCATGGTCTTCCTAGTAACATGTTATATCCCAACTCTAGGTCTAGGATTTCGAACGGGGTGTTCTTAATGACTAGGCATATTCAGACAGGTAGTATGAGGATTCCTTTTGAAGACCTTTCCTCCTCATCATATGCCATGATATTGATTCTCCTCATGACATCAATGCTAGATTTAGAATAGCCCAAGGTTTTGATTACTTCCAAAGTACATATGTTTAACTTGACTCCACCATCAATGAGGACCCTATAGATTGTGTGTTTGTGAAATTGAATGAGCAGGTGCAAGGGATTGTTATGAAGAGGCTTGTGTGGCAGCATGTCATGGTTTGTAAAGGTTGCAGGATTTATGGTAGCTATATAGTTCACCATGGTTTGGAAGCATTCTGGAGTTATGTCCCTTGGGACAACTGCATTTTGGAGGGCTTGGTCAAGATCTTACTTGTGCTGTGGGGATATGTGCAAAAGGCCAAACATAGATATCTAAGAAGGTGTGCGGTATAGCTGATCCACAAGACTGGTTTGCAGACTGGAGGCTATTGGAGGATTAGCTGGTATAGCTATTGTGGAAGGCACTCCTTGCAAGAAAACTTCAAAATGATGCATGGTGACAACACATTTAGAATTTGGGTCTCTGATAGTAATAGTAGCCACATGACTATCTAAGGGATTGATGCAATTGATGGTGTTATCAACATTAGCATAGGTGTAATTCACTTGTTTGGACTATCCACCAGACCCTAAGGATTTATCTTTGTTATGATTATGGAATGTGTCATTGAAGATTATATGATTAGTTGTTCCTTTTGATTGGGAATTTGTGACATCAATAAACCCCACGTCAATCAGATCTTGAATGGCATTCTTCAATCTATAACAGTTGGATGTCTTGTGTCCTTTTACTCAATAAAATTTGCGAAAGTCATTTTCATTCCACCACTTTGGTTTAACAAAACCATGTTTGTATTCTCTAATTTCAGGAAGAGTGATAGTATTGGATTGTATGATCTTTCTTAAGGCTGATTATATTGACTCCCCTAATGGCGTGTAGTCTCATTTAGGAAACAAAAACCTCTGTGGGATTTGTGTGCTGGGTTGCTTATGGGACACAAATGGTTCTTGAATAGGGGGTGGTTGGTTTTGAGTATGCACTTGCTGAGTGGGAACCATGGGTTTTTGGTTGGCCATAGGTTCTCCTTGTAGTGACACCTTGGGTTGAGCATAGTTGACCATCTTTATGTCAATGACACCATCACTGGTGACATTCTTGTTCTTGTTCCACCACTTGGATTTATCTGTTGCAAGTTTTTTTTTGTTTGTCTAGGTAGGGTCTGCAAGGATACCTCTTTTGACCTAGTTTTTCTCACAGTGAACTCCTCGTTCGATGAGTTGCTTGAAGTTAGGAGCCAACTGCAATTCTGTGGTAAATGACATATTTGGGATCAGATTGTTAATGAACATGACTATGAGGTATTGCTCAAGAATGTCATATGTTATTCTATTTGTAATGTTTCTCCACCTTTGTAGGAATTTCACAAAGGATTCTCCATCTTTTATTTTAATTTCACAGAGGTCTTTGATGCCGACCTTGCGTTCGATATTGTGATGGAAGTGTGCAATGAATTTTTCGGCCAATTCTCCCCAAGACAAAATGCCATGGGGTAGGTGTGAGAACCATTTCATTGTTGGTCCAACTAGACTCTATGGGAACAGTCACATTAGGTATGTTTCATCATGTGAAACCTTAATGCAAATGGCAAAGAACTCTCTTATATGTTCTACATGGTTGGTGTTGCCTCTGTATTTGTCAAACTTGGGTACCAATAAATGAGTGGGAAACGAAGAAATGTACAATGAATGATCAAAGGGGTATGGGTACAAATCCTCAATGGTGTAGGACTTGGTTTGCCCCTGATTATACATGTCCATCATTTAGGTTCGTAGACTTTACACTTGCTGGATAAACATGTGTGTCTGAGATTGGGAAACATTGGCGGCATTGAATTTTTTTGTTGTGGTAGGTATGAGGTTGCACCTTTGTATCCCTTGAGTTGGGACATATGATCTAGTCCTTGGGACTTGATATTGGTTCTGTAAAGTAGAAAATTTGGCACAAGAAGGATTTCCTAAATAAGATTTCTGTAATGTGGTAAAGCGAGATCCTAAGGCCAAATTTATGTTTTCTTACACTTAATTATTATGATAAAATAGCTTGAGGAACATGTAAGAAATAAATGGACAAGATACCTACCTCATAACATAGTAGATCTGGAAGCACTCATTTTCTAAGGTTCGTATTGAGTTTTTGGAAAATTTGATAGTTGATCCCAAACCAGAATGCAGAGATAAACAAAACCCAGAAATATTTTTTTGTTCTGATGTCGTCTTATGAAAAAGGTTGACCTTGACCCACAAATGTCACCCTTGACCCAATAATGTCGACCCTAACCTGCACAGTGTCTACAGAAAATCTGTTTGTGGATCTCAAAATTTCGTTGAAAAGGGTATCCAAATCTAGTCTCAGATCTGCTATCCTACACTTGTAACTCCCAAAAATAGCACCTACAAATATCTAAAAAGAGGGATTTTGGGGTGGCTATGTAGGGTTTTGCCTTAGTCAAACCCCCATTTTGGTGATCTCCACCTCCACAGATAGCCGAATATAGAATGTAGTGTGTGTGTGTGTATTGATCTTTCGAAAAGAGCTTTTAAACATGCAATATCAAGATCTAATCTTCTAGATTAACAATCCTAACATAACATGGAAATGAGAAAGCAATGCATAGATTTGAATATGACAAAGAAATCATACCAAGCCCCCAAGGCTAAAGTATTCCCATCAACTCACAATCTGTAATTGCTACCCCATGATGATGTCCTTTGAATGTTTGAATGTTGTGAATAGTAGATCAAAAGAGAGAGCCTTCTTGCTTTAATGAAAATCCACCATAGTTTTGTCCTCAAAGTGCTTGATTGAAGATGATGGTATATGTCCTCCTAGCATGTTCCTCTATATCATCCTCTTGCTTGCTTGCCTCATCATTCCATCATGTGATCTCCCGATTTTGTTTCATGATCAAATGAAGGCAAAAGAGAGTGTTTATATAGAGATATCAACATAGGCCTCCTAGGGCAATGCAAGGGATCCAAATTCAGATTTCACCTTGAATCATGGTCCAATCACATTTTCCAACTAAGGAGAAAACATATTAATTCAAATATCGGAGAAAACACTTCTGCATCTAAACCTGGGGACCTATTTTAAGTTTCGGGCCCTGATAAGCTCCAGATTTGAAAGCGGGGACCAATACCTGGCAAAGGTCTATGTTGACCTCATCCCTGTCCTAGGTCAAGGTTGACCTCGACCCTGACCTAAGGTTTCAGGTAGGTCACCAGAAAGTTGCAGAAAGGTTTCTAGATTAGCCGGGGACCTAGAAAGGTAGGGGAATGTGCCAGAGTGTTTAAGAACGCCTAGAGGCCCAGAGAGAGAGTAGGATGAGGCCCAAGAGGACCAATACATAGGTCCTAACTAGAGAGAAGAGCCATGGAGAGAGAAATCTATGAGAATCCACAAGATCCTAACCCTAATTTCATCTACACATGTATAATCAAGCACATATACAAATCTAATATGCCAACCATACTAAATGAGGGTGCTAAGCCTATCAAAATGGAAGTGCTTCCATTTTAAGACAATACAGGTTTCCCTGTGTGTGATTCTGATGTTGGGGCATTTCATTGGTCCAAGACTGATTTTGTTGTGGTTTTTTTTGGGGTTGTTATTGCTGTTGGGTTTGTTGTGATCCCTGTTGAAGCAAAGGTGTAGCCTTGGGTGGATGTTGACTAAAATTTGGACCCAGAGAGATGGATCCCTATGGGAGTGAGGTATTGAGCCCAAGGCTGGCAGGGATTGACTGTAGTATCAGAACAGTCGCAAAAGGGTTGCTGCTTTTTTTTGGTATTGATGACATAGCATGAGAGCTTGATGTAAAAGGCCATGAGGCCGATACTTGAGGTACACTAGTGACCATGGGGGAACTTAGTTGGGATCCTATCATGCTTTGTGTGGAGGATGTGCTAGCTTGATTTGCAAAGCTAGTTTGAATCAACACAATCTGCGCTGGTTTCATCGTCATCAATGATGAAAAGACTTGGGATATCACAGTTTCTATTTGAGAGGGTCGAGTTGTGTTTTGACTTGTGAGAGGGTTCTCACGCCATATTGTTGATACATTAAATTTGGTGAGGAGTTTGACTCCCTTCTTAGTCAAAATGGCTAAGAATCATTTGATATTTCTCTCTACAACAATGTCAACAACTTGTGCAGAATAGGCATCTTTCTCTATATCTTCGAGCTCCTCCTCTATGACATCATGGAACAATGTTGGTCAATGGGGATTCTCAATGAAAAGAGCAGGACTAGTGTTTCTAAAAGGTTCATCCTCTCACTTTTGTTCCCATGGGGGAAATTAATTGATATAGGACTCATCGGGTTGTGTCCTAGCCTTTGACCTAGTGTAAGGTCCTCCATAAGGTGTGTAAGACATAGTGCTATCCAGATTTTTTGACTAAAAAAAATGATATAAAGAAAACAAAAAAGGATAACCTTTCTAGGAGAGTTTGAGCTATGTTTGGACAAGGGTAATTCTAGGGACAAATTTTAATTTCTCTTGATCTCAAAATAATTGGTGATGTAAGAATAGGATTCTTTGACTATTGCCTTGGACAAAGTCACTAATAGAGATTGATGATATTTGAGATACCAGGATCAAGATAATCAAGTCTGAACTTTTGAACTAACAATGTTTAGAAAATAATCGTGCTTTGAAAGAAGGATGATCTTTAATGTTTAGAGATTCACACAATATTCTTCGCATTATTTTGGGATGTAGACACTGATCTTTTACACAAAATGGGGAATCTTTCCAAGGTTTTCAGGAAAAAATAGATGTTCAGAGTTCCTTCTCAAGTGCAAAAAAATTCCACCAATTGTGGAAAATTGATAGGTCAACTGCGGTAAACAATCACCAATTGCATAAATTAAAGGTTCAAGTACGACAATAAATAGGTTGATTGTGGTACAATTCTATCAATTACAGCAAGATGCGGGAAATTCTGGCAAAAAGGAGACAATCTAAAAAAACATCTCAAATGGGTGTATATGTCTGATAAAATTCATTTCTGGAATAAGGATTCTAATTGCAAAATAGGTTTGAGGTTGAAGGCCTTGACTTCAAACATGTTGGACTCATTTTGATAGTTTTTTTTTTTATGTTGGTTTTACATTTTTTTGGAAACTGATCATGCAACCAAGCACAATAGACAATGCATTTTGTAATCTAGCATGGGTCGTGAGACAAGGAAAAATAGATTAATCTAGGTCAAATCTAGCTTCAAGGTACAATGTTATAGGCCCAATGCTTGAATGTTTGTTAGCTCACACAACAATTGTCACACTACTAGGACACGAAGGTCCACAATGTAGGTGCCCGTATTTTTGTCATTGCTAGATATTGTTACCGTGCTACTAAAGATCGCTTTCACTACCACAATATCCTAGAACACATATGTTGGGAATCTTGGGGGTAAATTCTGCAACCCTTGCACTATAATAAAGTATTTATTCGAAGGTGAATCAGGTAGGCCTCTATTTAACAAGGTTGTAGTAGGGTACATGACATCTATCCAATTGGTTTGTACATGTGTGACTCACTTAAGAGCGTAGTTGACCATGCTGGATACTTAGGGATATTCACCCAATCCAGGCTATCATCAACACACCTTGCCTGAGCTTGGCTAGATATAAAAAAAAACTTTGGTTCGCATCTTGTTTATATACTGATCGAAAGGATTACCGGTTTAAGGTCATTCTCCGAGGAAGAAGTGTGTTCCCCAGATAGGCCTTTCTAAAAATTATAAAGGTTTTTAATCTAACAGATTTATGAAAGTGCACCAATGATCCAAGACACAAGGTTAATAGATTAAACCCCAAAATTTCAAGTGTGAACTAAGCTAATCATCCATACAAGCATGAATGTTCAATTTTAAGCCCAACGTAGATGATGATTTGCTTGTTTATTTTAATGCACCAAATTGAAATATTTTTCACCTTTGTTCAATTCTTAACCACCATGTCAATTTTAAGCACCAAATTGGAAAGTGAGGTTCAAGATGTTTGCATGCAATGTTCATTTTAAGCACCAAAAATACAAATGAATGAATTTTAGATTTCTTTGTTAACTGTTTCCTCACCACAAGATATCAAAAAAATGATTAGTACCAAAATCTCCTAATCAAAATTTGAAGAATATCCAACAACTCTGGGATTGTTAAGATTGTTAAGGCTAATGGTAACCTTATACTTTGCTACAAAACATTTGATAGAATTGAGATACCTGTTGTTAGCTTTTCTTTGATCTTCTACTGCAATTTCCAAGATGGCTCTTTTTTGTGTGCGGTAGTTAGTGTTCCTTATTATGGAATCTCTTAGTGATCTAGCACCTGGGATGCATCTAATCATCCTCTTGGCCATTAGTCATTTGGTTAATATTGCACAGAAACTGAGAAAACATTCAGATTTTAACAGAAAATAGTGAATTTGAATCAAATATACCATGATTCTATTGATTGCAGTAAAGTTCTAGCAATTGTGACAAAGTTCTGTCAGATGCGGCTAAATTTTCCCGATTGCGGTAAAGTACTTTTGGTTGTGGAAAGATGCTGGAGATTGTGGCATAGATTGGTCAATTACAGTAAACTTTATTCGATTGTGGAAAAATGATATCAGTTGTGGCTCAGAACGGTCAATTGTGACATAGTGCAAGAAAATAGAGAATTGAATAACGAAAGAAAAGTATTGTGAAACCCTCAAATCGATTGCAACATTAAACCAATCAATTTTGGTAGATTTTTGTCAATTGCGGTAAAATACCAGCGATTGCAAAATTACTTGATTATATCAAAAAACACAAAAAAGGAAAATCTACAACTGTACGTCTGAGGCCAAAAATTCCTATCTATCATCTGTAAGTGATATTTGGGCTGTTTGATTTACGTTGGGTTCACCAAAATATCGTAGGCTCAATCCTGTTCCAAGCTTGAATTAACAAGGGTTAGTAGCACCAATTTTCAATAGAAAGAGATCAATAAAACTACTAAGAACGAACCTATGAACAATAAATTGACAAGCAATCAAGGAGGAATGCAAACAAATGCAAACCAACAAAGCTCAAATCTTCTATTGTCTCTCTCTACTCCTTCAGAAATGCTATGTGTGTGGTACTTAGTAGTGGTATTGGAAATGTCTATGACTTGGGAGCCTCGAGAATATGATATTGATTTTGATCGCAAGAATGTTGTTGGTTCTTTTTTATGCTGTGATTACTGAACAAAAACCTTTTCACTTTGCAATGGATCTTTAAGAGTAGCCAAATCCAAGTAGTTCACAATAGATTAAAAAGGACCAATTAACAAGGATGCAGATTCATCCTTCTACACTTTAGGTTTTGCAAAGCAAAGGGGGGGACACCCTTTAACTCCTTCAATATTCTGTTTGGCATCAATCAACAAAGATCTCACAATGGCTCAACATGACCGAGAGATACTAGGTAATTGACTAATCACCCATTGAACATCGACCTTGAAGTGGAGCATGAGATTAGTACAACATCACAAACCACATAAAACCTTCATATATTCAGAGTTTATATTTAGTTTGCATAACATAGCCCAGACTGATTTTTCGTGTATCAACAAGGAATATATTTATTTCTGATCAGTGCTTTGTCTATTGGGCAATACTTCTAGTTCAGGAGCAGCATACAAAAAAAACTACTATTAAAGACTCAAAGCCATGAATACAAATGATATCTAACCATACACTACTTATAACAAATCCTTATGTAGAACATATGAACTTATGTCATATCCATAGCTTCATTTAATCTGATCCTAGATCAGAAATAAGGACTAATAACACATACATAGATGAATCCATGCAATGAATCAAAAAATTCATAATCCAAATGAACGACACAGAGAAGAGACTTGAATATGAGAAAAACTGTATTAAGCATGATGAATCTTTCTTCTGTACCAATTTGATATACAACATTTACCACTTCAACAATATGCAAAAGATCTAAAAACATCTATTCTATCTGATAGAAAAACTAATACAATCCAAAAACTTCATCCTATGGAACCATGAAATAACTGGAAACTCCTGGAGCCAGTAGTCTGCAACTCTCTGTGGAGACCAACATTTGGAACCCTATACCAGGGCCAAAAAACTCAATATGTAGGAAGAAGAAAACCACCAGATTTCTCTTCTGCTAAAAATTTGTCCTTTTCCCCCAAATATCTACAACTAAACTCCTCTTCCTGATCCAAAATCTGATTTTATCTGCAGAAAATATCTCCTCAAACACTGAAAACTCCCATGAATGCTTGGAACTTACATTCATGTTTCATATTATACTTTGTGTGCACTTTACCTTATATTTCTTGTGCATTTTGTTGGTTTAATTTAATATCATTGTTAATGTTATCTTGCACACTTTATATCCTTTTGCATAGTGCACTTTTAAAATTTTGCATTTTAAATATCTTTTACTTGCACTTCTCGATATTACCCTTTTAAATTATTTCAACATCACTTTATACTAATTTTCTTTTTATCATGCATTGATTTTAATAGTTTAATACTTTACCTTATAAGTCTCCTCAGGAACATTTATTTACCTTCTCAATCTGTACATTACCTTTACTTTACATTTCACCCCTTTTTTCTTTATTCTACCTCTATTTTTTCCTTTTTACCCAGATTTCACCAGCTCGTGCCATGTAGCACCTCCTTATTGGTCAGAAGGTCCACCTCTGCATCTACATCACCTGCACCTCCTGGCCCACCACATGTCCAAGCACCATGTTTCACACTGTCGCATTGCCTCAATGGGTATATTTCAAGCACCTTTTTCATAGCGCCATTATGCCAACCATTCGATCTCACTTCGGGATTCATGCCCATCTTGGATGCCTTAACTTGCGTGGCCACCACGTCATCACAACCTAGATTGTCTTGATGTCGGCCCTGCCATGTGTCGGCCCGATGCGTTCCCTTGAAGACTAAATCTTGATCATCTTTTGGCCAAGGCATTGTGCCAGCCGTTCGATCCTAATCCTTGGGATGCATACCACCTCATCATGCCTCTCTGCTCCACACTCTTGCCACATCATCCCTGTGGGCCCTACCAAAATTTGGTGTTTTTTCCTTCGTTGTCGCTGACACAATTTTTGAGGCACCACCTGTGGTCATGCACACACATAGCCTCCAAGATTCTCTTCAAACTTCATACTGTGCGTTGTATCATTTAAACACTTGATATTTTCCTTTCCTGCTGAATGTGGGATAAATATTTTTGAGTTTTTTTAAATCCTTTTTATTCTTGGCGCCCAAAATTATGGGGTCCACCACCAAGTCCTAGCATACTCACCCTTCCCTGAGCACTAAGCAGCCATCAAGAGCTCCAACTCTTCCTTTATATGATATATACAAAGTGTTTTAGTATTTAAATATTAAAACGTTACACTGACCCACACATGTGGGATAAAACATTTTAGCTTGCACAATGTCCTTAGCCTCCTGCAACTTGTATTTGGATTTAAAAATTTATAAGATCTTTCTTCATGCTACTGCGCAGCCCTTTCATACTCTGGTTTATACCTACACATTACATTAAAATGATTGAAATATCTCCTTTCTTCACTTCTGCGCAATCCTCCTTGATAACTTTGCACAAAATATGGTCTATAACTTGCTTTTACACCTGGCAATTTCATTGCTAGCATGTTCTATTTTAAAACCTTTTAACCAATCCATATGCTGCCTTCCATAGGTCATGCACTACAAATACAACACTTGCCAATAATATTTTCTTTGCAAATCCTTTGTTTTTAAACAAAAAACTGACTTCAAATTTGTTGCACAGTCTCCTTGGTTGATTTGGCGTTTACACCTGCCAAATTCATTTTCCTGAAAGTTTAGAAATCCCTCCTCATGCCTATGCGTGGGGTCTCCTACCTTGCTACTGTGCATTCCTCCATCCACACATCTCTTTTTTCCCATATGCCAATTACATTGGTTTGGAAAGTTTTACAACTTCAATCATTGCGCAAGCTTTGGAGGTCTCAGTCTTTAAAATGTTATGCGAACCCATCAAATTTTGCAGGGTCTAACAGCTTACACCTACCCTTTTGTATTTGGATTAATGCCTTAAACCACAAAGGAAATGTTTTGATGTTTTATAAAGTCTTGTTTCACTTAGTGCGTGGACTCCCTCCATCTTATATTTCTATTTGTCTTGGTAGAGTTTTTAAAATAAAAATCATGCATACAACACCATCCCCTGCGCAGAACACTAAGATTTGCACCTGCCAATTCCATTTGAATGGAAGTTAGTTTTAAAGATTTTCTAAAACAAATTGATAAAAATTTTACTACGCGGCCCTTCTAAACTCTTCTTTCTGTTTCATACTGCCGCGTAGCCTTCTTTCTATTTGGCGCAGGCTCTTTATTTGCAACTAGCGCAACCTCTCCTACTAGCTTGCGCAGTATTTTGGCACTTAAAGTTTTAAATTTGTTTTGATTTTTAAATGTTCGTGTTCTACCTTCCATGTCTACACTGGCTTTCCATTCTTTAAAATAGTTTATATGCTTTGTCTATTGGCTATAGTACTTGGCTTTGCCCACCACTTTAATTTGCATGGATGTTTAAAAGCTTTTATTCAAAAATTTATGCGTTGCCTTCATGGAATTCTGCATTCATTTCATTAAATTGTGTTGATTTCCATATGTATTGTGCAGACACTATGTTTACACCTTCTGATTGCAATTTGCTAGAAATTTTAATGTTTTTGTCTTTGTAGTTTTGTGCAGGTTGAAGACTTAGTGTTTCACACCTTATCAAAGGCTTAAGAAATATCACTTGTATTAACAACACCCACAAGTTGTATTCATGCTTTCGACACATCCATTCTCCAACTAGAAGCTTGCAAAAAACTCATGATTTTCTAGTTTGCGCCAATCACAAACTATCAATTACCATTAAAACTTGTGCCAAGAATTGTGAAAGAATGGTGTGCTTCCAGACCTTCAAATTATGCTCAATGAGAAGTAGGACTCTGAAACTCTCAGTAAGTTCTCATATAATGGTAAATTCACCTTTCCACAGTGCTATTTATGTGTATCGAGATAGATAATTTCTTCTGTTCACACGATGCTCTATGTTGTCGGGATCTGGAGTATATTTGTAATCATATCTGGCTTTACTTTGAGTAACCTTATCAGAGAGTCAGAAAAAGCTAGTGCTTCCAACCCATGTCAGAATCTTGGGAGATTGTAGGAGCTTCTTATTTGGCCCGAAGGTAACTTGAGAATTTAACAACTTTTATATTCATCTTCTTACTGACCCCAAAGTGATAAATGACCTCTAGAAAAGACTTTTTAAAAATGATCAAATCACTTTGTCCGATCATGCAGTTGAAAACCCATGCTCATCTCCAACATATGAGCACACACACCAAAGGTATTTTCTTAGATTCAAAATTAAATGCAGGATATCTACAATCAAAAGTGATCATTCTGAAACACTGCAAATGCTGATGTCCAAACTGCACAAATTACATTTGGATTTGCTCTTGTAAACATAGTAATGTATGCCTTGGAGCCTTCTCACTTAACGAGGGGAAAAATTTACATATAGGGAGTATAGATCCATAATCGGCATCCCAAAACTTCTGATTGATATAAAGCTTCAATCCTCTAAAAATAACTACTTAGCAATTCAATTCTCTCAAACAATTATAATCTGAATAAATTGCCTTTTGATTTGCCCTTGAAAAGATATCAGATTATGTCTTGAGGATCGATCCTTGATCTTGGTAATAGATTTAGAAATAAAGAGTATAGGAAATCAAATTATCTTCTATAATGTTCAGCGGGCATCAAATTATTAACCCTCAAAGTTGATCCCTCAGAGAAAATCTTTGCTGTGCATACTAAAATCTGAATAAATCTCATTTGGATCTGACTTCATGAACCTATCAGATGAATGCATCATGATCCGTTACCCTGGGTATAGGTTCATTTACATATGGAGAAACTTTTTTTTCAACTAACTTATTATGATCATCAACCAATCAGTCAACACTAATCCTCAAAGTGAGCCCTTTACCAACTTTTGATTTCATAATCAGTGAAATTGCATAAACTTGATCTGGAATTGAATGAGAAAACTATCCAAATGGATTGGAACATGTTTTAAAATCTTCATGATAGCACATTTCCATGACTAAAATATAGCGGAGCATTCAATTCTCCATGATATTACATTGGGTATAAACTGCAGTACCTCAAAGTAGGTCATTCTGCAATTTTGCACTTTACACTGAGAACCAAAATTAATTGCAAACAGAATGACTTTGGAAAAATGTGCAAATGAACTCATGGGGGTCTAAAAATAGAAAGAAATCTTCTCTCTCATGCCTACAACACCTTGGAATAATCCTTATATCATGAAATTTTATTCGGCCAAAGATGCAAGCATGCAAAGTAGGTCATTTGATATAATCTGGCAATGTGCAAAATGTAGATTTAAGTGAACACCTCTGAATGACCCTCTTCAAAACTCATCAAATCTGATATCTGAAAGCTGTGACCCATTACATCTACTCCATGATAGGTTTTTCACATGCTCCTCATTCAGTATCTCATACAAATCATCAGGACATATTTTACTTACACTCCAAATAAGCTTCTTCAAAGAGTTTTTTAGGGGTACTCACCTTGCCTTAGAGAAATTTAAAATTGGTCACTCCAAATTTGGGCCAAATTTGTGAGTACCAACAAATGATTTAAATGCCTTTAGCAAGAATCCTACAGAGTAAGGGCGTATGAAAGCTTGAAATCCCGGATCCTCCAAAATAGCTATGAAGGGTTGATTATATAGAATATTGATAATGATTTGAATGATTGAGATCAATCCCAGAGATTGGAGAATGAATGGTTCAAATCAAAAGGAACTAGATAAGTAATTAGTAAACTCCACCTCTTCAACTAGGAGAGAAGAGGTGATGTTTTAGTTAACTGAGGAGCAACCAGTGAACTCCACCTCTTCAACTTGGAGAGAAGAGGTGATTCTTTAGTTTAACTGAGGAGAAACTAGTAAAATCTACCTCTTCAACTTGGAGAGAAGAGATAAAGTTTGGTTAACTGAGAAGCACCTATTGAACTCCACCTCTTCAACTTGGAGAGAAGAGGTGATGTTTAGTTAACTAAAAAGTTGATCACAAGTTACCTTTTTGAACTTGAGAAAGGATTTAATTGATTTTTATAATTAAAGTATTCAACATGTGAGATAATTGAATTCTTTTTAGATTTAGAATTGAATTATTGAATTAAATTAATTTAATGAAAGTAATTTAATTAGAAGAATTAATTATTAAGTTTAAATATTTAAATTTAAACTTTAGGAAATTGAATTTAATTAATTAATGAATATTAATAAATTAAGGTTTATTAATAAAATAAAATAAATTATTTAATTAATTTTGGGAATATGATTAGATTATTTGGGGAATGAATTTAGAAGAAAATAGATGATTGTTAATGTTTGTAGCTTCAGTCGTATGATCATTAGAATATATATAATACATGTTGATTAATAATAATATATTATATATGTTATATTATTATTAATCATATGAAATTTAATATTTAATATTAA
>MU217855.1:128379-151895 GCA_018584345.1 Thuja plicata | reverse complement strand
GAAGGGACATGTCTCTCCTAGCCTCATTCCTAATATAAATGAAAGAGAGATTGTTGCATTTGGAAAACACATACAAAATAGAGTGCTATTACATTTGCAGCTATCCTAAAACTTAACAATGATTAATTAACAATTAAAAAAACATTAATTAATAGATGAAAATTAATGTTTTTAATGTAAAGTGGCAAGTCTATCCATTTTAGGGTGTCTACATTAACCTTTTTGGGGAATTTGCTACAAGTGAAACACTTCATCGCCTATTTTGAAGACACACAAAAGAGTAATAAACATACATGATCCATAATGTTTTAGGATAAGTGGAAGATAAAAGATCAAAATTTTTAAGTAGGACATAATGTAAAAAGAATCAACACAGAGCACATTGATAATAAAATGAAGAAAACAAAGGCACATTCCCCATAATTTATTCAGAGAAAACATGGTAAGGTCAAAATGTAGGTCACTCAACAAAGTTTAGAACACAATAGATTTCCCTAGATTTATTAGAAACAAAATAAGCGCTACTCCCAACTAGGAAGAAAATATTGGAAAATCTGAACTCTCTCTTATAATAGGTTTTTGGGTTTTTATAGATAATTCCTCTATTTTTTGGATGGTGGCTTCATGATCCTAAATCATAGTGTTTGTTATTGGCCTTCCCAAGCCAAGGATTTTTACATAATAAAATTTTATTGTCTTCAGGCATGGATACCAATTGTGTCCCTTTCTAAAGCTTCCTTGCCATAATGGAGGATAATCTATTAGTCCCACTCACCATGATAATTTTTCTCTTAATGCATGGCGATGTGTTTTAGACCAGACAAAATCTTCATTGGGATATCCTATATGATGGAAAAGTGGCTCTCAACTTTAGAGGATGTGGGTCCCATCATATTTTGAATGATGTGACCTTGACCTAAACATGTATATCATAGGTAGGTACCTTTGGGGTTCTCCGCTTGAAGTTAGAATGGGTATGCATGATGGAAAAAATGGCGAAATGGTAGGTCATCTTGAAATATGGTTCCATAAATGATTGGAATTGAGTTCAGGGGTAACATGCAGTCGACCACATTGTATTACATGAGTCAAAGGTGAAGCCATGGATGTTAGGAACTGCAGTCAAGGAAGCTGACTATTCTAGCTAGTGTCTGTAGATTTTTTGACTCAGGGGAATCTTGCTTGTGGGTAAAACCTCACAACCTTTGGTTGCATGGATCAAAATCTAAAAAAAACTCTCCTCTTTGAATCATGTGTGATATATTCAATTGGTAATTAGTGATGAACTCAATGAAAACACATGGTGAAATGACACGTGGTCTTAAAATATGGCTCTAGAAATGATTGGAATTAAGTGTTGGGATAACGTGTATTTGACCACATTGTATTACATGAATCAAAGGTGAAGCTATGGATGTTAGGAACTACAGTCAGGGAAGTTGACTATTATAGCTAGTGTCTACAAATTTGGTGACTCATAAAGAAATATTTTGTGGGATAAAACCTCAAAAAACTTGGTTGCATGGATCAACATCCCAAAACACTCTCTCCTCATTGACTCATGTGTGATATCTTTAATTGGTAATTAGTGATGAAATCAATGATTTAAAAGACATTGAATGTGTTACATTGCATAAATGATACCATCATTCTCAATTTTATACAAGATTTAGAGTTAGAAAATATTGGTTAATGAATTCAAATGGAAAGAAAACAAACCTTTCATTCCAAAAATTAGTAATAAAACATGTGATGTGGTATTGGTGTTAAAAATATTTGAGAGCAATGGGATGGGAGCTTGGGTAGATGAATGAAAATCTTGAAGTACAAAAATGAAACCAAGAAGAATAACCTTAGGTCACAATGGATCCAACAAACAAACCATATGAGAGCAAAAAAAGTAAACTATCTTCAGGTTTGGAAGAAATAGTGTATTAAATGCTAAGATCTGCAAAACATTAGATCCTTTTTCCTAATATGCAAAGTGCATTAATTTCCTCCTCTCATGAAGCAATATGAGACTGATGTCATCTTTCAAATTAAGCTACATGATAAAACCATTTTTTAATATATAGAAGCACTAAGAGGGGGGAGGGGGGGGGGGGGGGAATCAGGGNGGGGTGAATCAGTGTAAACACAAAAAGTACTAATTCAAGCAATAATCTGATAATTCTTTTAACTAACTTATAAGAAATGAAACATACAAGAGTAACTATGCAGTAGAAGTAAAACAACTCAAACAAACACACCACATAACTCATAAAATTGCTATTTTTTTACATGGAAACCCTTCTAAGAGGGAAAAAACCACGGCGGGGGTGACACCCACATATATATTTACTAGTGTAAAAAATTTTCCCTGTTAGGAGCTTACAATACCCTGTTAAGAGCTCACCCGATTAGAAGTGATTAGTACCTTGTTAGAAGTACAAATATACCTATTAGGATGTACCTCACTAGAGGATTTAGAACTCCTCAGAAGTCACACTATTAAAGGATTTATACAAAATACCTATTAAAGTCCACCCTATTAAGGGATTTAACCTAGCTAACCTATTAGAGTTAACCTTGAGCAATGAACTCAAATCCATGATCTCGAATGACATGGCTTACTTGTAAGATCCAATTCAATATCTGAACTCTTGACACAATAATCTACCTCTATTTATGATGAAAACCACCAAAAATATGATCAAAAACCCTAAATTAATGATTTAGCATTCCTTTATATAATATTTCTTAAGTGGGTTAAAACATTAATAACAATCCATAAGTTGACACAAAACTTTGACCAAACTCATGAAAATATGCATCAATAAAACCTAACATGTCAACAAAAAATGTAATACAACCATTTATTACAAAACACAAACAATAAATTAACTACCTTGACCATCTAATTATCAGGAACCAATTGGTAACCCAACCGATTCATATAGAACACAACATCAAAATAATAACTTGCACAAAAAGTTGAGTTAAGAGTTGTGATCCTACAACAATGATAAAGGTACAAAACTAAACTTCAAAAATTAAAACTTACCGATCACAACCTCTAAAAAATATCTCTAAAATGTGTTTTTGTTGTATCCAAAGAATTGTCCCATGATTTATGCAAATGGATTAGGGTGTGAATTTGTTCATGTTGAATAGAAGCTAACTCCTCCATAGCTTCAAGAGTACTCATATTAGGTAACCCAAGTGTTACCTCTACTTCTTTAACATTCTATTGCATAACATCAATTTCTAAAAGAAGATAGGTGTACAACTCCAGTAATGTAGTGATCCTCTTGTCTTGTTCTCCTTGCAATGTTTTCAACTTGTGATTAATCACCTTCACTTGTGATCCATAGGATGTAGCTGAATGTGCAATAGGATCAAAACTAAAAATTAAAGATTTAAGCTCATGCTGAGCTTCATTCCTCTTTAGCTCCAAATGTTGTGTAAATTATGAAAAATACAAAAAATTGGCTAATAGATGTCCAAATTTCTTCAAAGTTTACTTTTCCTAATTTATTTGAATTGTAAGTTATCCTTTGTCTGATGCAATGGTTTCCATCAAATTCTCAGTCTCTTTTTCTCATAATCCAACTTATCTCTATTCATAGTAGCTTACTCCAAGCTTGAGACTTGTGCACTAATAACACTGACCAAAGTATCCATTTGTTCAATTTTAGGAGCATTTGGATCATATGCAACATAATGTACAAGATTTGATAGAATATCTCGAGCTGATTGTAGTACCTAAGATTGTTTCTTTTCACTTCTTATTTGGTCCCTTTTTTCTTTCAACTTTAGTATATTTGATACTCTCATTAGTTCAATGTGACTCATCTTTGCAACATCAAGAGGTCCTTGAATGGACTCAATATTCTATTCCTTAATATAATCTCCAATCTCTTCCTCAGGAACATAAATAAGGAACTAGAACTGTCACCAAGATTCAATTTCCTTTTCACTGAGTGTGCTGCTACATCAACTTCATCTTTATTATTTTAACATCACTATTATGTTCAATTGTATTAGTTTAAACATGTATCTCTACCTCTACATCTTTATCCTTTTGTCCTTCACCTTTACATTACACATCTTCAATTTCAACATTAGGATATTTTTGTGGTATATCAAAAGATAAATTACCTTTAATGTCTTCAATCACTTGTTCAATAGAAAAAAGTTCCTCTGCCGCCACCTCCTCTTGAGTTGAATTTACTGGGTCATGTTCTTTCAATTTCATCTTCATGATTTCAACTATCTCGTCATGCACTACCTGAGATTCACCAATTAATATTCTACAAACTCTACTAGTCTTGAATCCATGTCTTATTGCCTCAATAACAACTTTTGCATATTCAAACAACTTTTGCATATTCAATAGACAATTTAGGATTTAGTAGGATTAATGCTTGCTCTATCATTTATATGTCTTGCTTCAAAGCATGCCTCCATCTAGCATCAATCTATTTATATAGTGATCGAGTTATCATATTATCTAGTTCACTAGGTCCTCCAAAACATTTATGAAAACTGAATATAATAACTGTTAGAATGAATTTAGAATAACTGAGAGGAGGTTGAATCAGTTATCCTCAGGTCTAGATGTACCAATTGAAACTTTATAGCACTTTAAACAACTCAGATATGCTTGATAGCAATAGCATAAGTCAACAACATAAATATGCAGTTTACTGTTCAAATGTAATTAGCTTGCAGAAACTTAATAGTAAAACACAACATAAACATTCACACAAGTTGACACCAGTATTTAACATGGAAACCCAATTTGGAAAAAACCACCAATAACATGCTACCAAGATTTCACTCTTCTGAAGTGAACTTTGCTAGGAGCCAACCCTGTTAAAGGTTACAAAATACATTGCTAGATGTGACTTGGTTAAAGCATTTAATCACCCTGTCAGGAGTGGCCTTGTTAGAGGACTTCAAAAATTCCACTTGAATGTCACCTTGCTCAAAGGATTTATAAATTGACTGTTAGGTCAACCTGGTTAAAGGATTTTGACTGATACAATGGTTAGAAAGTAATCAACAGGTGTGATCTGATACATACAAATTACTTTGCAAATCCAGATCCAATTCAGCTCTAATGCTAATTCACTCAGTGGCCTCCATTATCATTTCAATATTCAGATCTGCTTGGGAATCTGTCAAGCAATCACTTATGCAACTCTTTACTTCTCTGCTAGAACATGCCAATCAATCAATTAAATATGCAATCCTCTTGCATAATCATCATACATTAAATGAATAACCCCTTGAGGTTATCTTATACCTCTTCATCTAGATCAAAATAAACCTTTTCCACTTAATCAAGATCATAGATCTTAGGTTAGGTCAGATCCAATGGATCTTTCCATCATTACATTTAATTTACTTCTCCAAAGCAATCACAAATTAAATCTTTGATCCATGCATTAATTACAGTTACCTGTGCATATAAATAGTGTGGACCAATCGTGCTTATCCTTAATTAACTTTACATATCCCAATAAAATCAACTATGTTGGCCAGAGATCTCAAATCTCTATAATTACCAAAATACTGCTGCTCTGCCAACACTGTGTTCACTCGGCAATTTACTGGCGCTCGGTTGGCATTAAAAATTATGCTCGGCATACACTGGTGCTTGGTCGACATAAAATTTTCTCAGCATAAACTGTCATTGTAACTTATTGTTATAGATAAACAACACATTACTTTGCCAATGTGCCAACTGATCAAGTACCCTTTGTAATTTCCCATAACTCAACCATTTCACTCGGTCTTCTTGTGATCCTTTCCTTCAAATCAATAGATGTGGTACTCAAATAGATAGAAATAGTCTCATCAATTAAGGTTTGACATCAATGACAAAACAACCATTATTTCCATTATATCTTTCCAACAATCTCCCTCTTTGGCATTGATGGAAATACTAAACAATAAAACAACAATTTTACAAACATAGTTACCATACAATCCAAAAATTTTGCCTGTGTTCCTTGATATGAAAAAATATTCATTAATATCTTTAGCTTCATTTTGATTCTCATCTTGTAAAACATTTCTCCCTTTGTGTCTGTAATCACACTGAAATATTCCTATTTTTGTTCATCTGTAGACTCCCTCTTTTAGTAGACTATACCTTTATCTCTAAGTATAGTAAACTCTCCCTCTTTTAGTAAACTCTCCCTCTTTGACAATAAGGCCAAAGACGTTGACATCTTCATCATGCAGATTCTTCTATTTTAACTCAATATTATTCTGTTCTTGTCATCTTTCTTATGACTGATCCTCTTTTCTATTCAATTCTTACTTTCAAAGCTTTAGACAACTTCCTAAAGTGTGACTGCCTGTGCATCAATGTGTCAAATATTCTAAATATAACATTTGATGCAATAGTTTCATTCTAAACTAATTAGCCTCAATTAGGGGAATCACCCCTAATTTACCTCATAGATACTCATGAGCATCCTTGGGTAGTGCCTTTGTAAATATGTATGCTAACTGTTCCTTAGTATTCACATATTCCAGTCTCACTTCCTTGTTCTGAACTAGATCCCTCAAGTAATGATACTTGACGGCTATATGCTTTGTCTTAGAGTGCATCACAGGTTTCTTAGAAATATTAATGGCACTCATGTTATCACAATATATGACAACTGGTTCTGTGATCTCCTCTTTCATACCTTTTAGTAGTATCTTAAACCACACAATATTAGAATAATTAACTGTTGCTGCCACATATTCAACTTTAGTTGTAGGTTGTGAGGTGCTATTCTATTTCTTGCTTGTCCATGAAACCAATCTCTTTCCCAAAATAAATGCTCCACCTGTGGTGCTTTTCCTGTCATCCACACTTCCAGCCCAATCAGAGTCAGTGTAAACTCTGAGATCAAACTTATCATTCTTCTTGTAATACAGACCATATTCATCTGTTCCTTTCAAATATCTCAGAATTATTTTTACTGCCATCATATGAGTTTCCTTGGTATTGGCAAAAAATCTTGAAACAATTCCAACAACCATAGCAATATCAAGTCTGCTATGTACAACATATTGCAGCTTTCTAATCATTGACCTGTAAAGGGTTTGATTCACTTCTTTTGTATCATCATTTTTTGTTAAGTTCTGTCCATTAGCCATGGGTGTACTCACTGGTTTTGAGTCTTCCATTCCAAAAGTTTTTAGTATCTCCTTGACATATTTTGATTGAGTAATATAGATACCATTCTTCATTTGATATATTTGTAAGCCAACAAAGAATTTGATTTCTCCAAACATAGACATCTCAAATTTAGTTTGCATCTCTTTTGCAAATGTTTGGCATAACACATCTTGTCCACCAAATATATTGTCATCAACAAAAATTTCAGCTAATAAAGTACCTTTGCTTTGGTCTGTCTTCAAATACAGATTGTTGTTGTCATTGGTTCTTGCAAATTCAATCTTTATCAAGTAATTTTGCAATCTCTCATACCATGCTCTTGGTGCATGCTTCAATCCATATAGTGCTTTGTGTTGTCTGTAAACCATGTTCCTCTTACTTGGGTCAACGAATCCATCAACTTGTTCAATGTACACTTCTTCTTGTAACCACCTAGATTTGGTCTACTCAGACCATAGACCCTATTTTCCCTAAATGTGATCATACCCCCAATTATGTTCAAACGACCTTGTTACTACTTGGCATAATTCTTTTGAAATCAATTTAATCTCCTAAGTGATCAAATCACTAAATTAATTACTTTTAGCCAAAATCAAAATCAATCAAATACATGGCTAAAATGATTAATTTGCAAGAAACTAAATAAAATCCTAAATCAATTGCTCACTTGCAAAAGAAACCCATTCCTCTAGTCTAATTAATTTAATTAAGTTGGCTATAGTCCTATTGGTTATTAAAAAGAAATTAAAAGCTTGAATAATTAATATTCCTATCTTTGAATGAATTAAATAAGTTTTATTCATTTCATTAATATTCCTCTAAACCCCAACCTAACCCACTTCAACCACTTTGACTCTGGGTTTGAACCTATCCCAACCCATTCACCCTTGCTAAATCTAATTCTAATCCTAATTCTATCCTAACCCACCTCCTAATGTTTTCACATTCCATTAAGGAGTGATTAAGGACTGAACCCACTTGAGAGAGTCAAATAATTCAAGATTCCTTCCCTCAAGTCCACCTTCTCAAGCTTGACTTGTACCCCTACCCATGCCTCTTAATTGCTCACATTTAATGTAGCATTTAATGCATTTTCCTCCACCATGCCTCATTAATGCCCAAGGCATTAATGTCTCTTACACTTCATTAATGAGTTTTTCAACTCCATTAATGAACCTTGTCCGCCTCTCTCTCCTCATTTCTTCTATAAATAGAAGGGGTTTTTGAGCACAAATAAGCCCATAATTTAGAATGAAAATACATTGTTATGCTGTTAAGATTTAAATAGTTTCATTTTACTTCATAAGTTTTATTATCATGCATGGTTATAATGTTCATTTTTAGAGATAATATGCATGCTTAATGATTAAATAGTTTGTTTTAACTCAAATATTTTATGCTAAGTTGTATATGTCACTGATAGTAGCACAATCTAAGGGCTGTTATGTTTCTTATCATACTCTTCTTAGTTAGAAAGCAATAGGTCAATTTTGGTTCTTTATATGCTCATCTAACCATGTTTTCCACTAACGCAATGACCTATTGAAGTGTTGTGTCACAGGTAACAGGTGCACTATTTCACACACATATTTCTGGCACCCATTGTGGGGCACAATACCGGATTTAGCCTCATTTTTGCTCTATTTTTCACTAATCTATCCTCCCAGTTTTCAGGTCTACTATCATTTTTGGTCATTCTGGCTCGCATCTGGGATACACCATCATACCACAGAAATTGAGGCTCGAATATGGGATTTTCCAGATCATTTCTAGTTTAGGATCACATCTGGTGAATACACTGTCGCATCTGGTAACACAAAGTTGTATCTAGTTTTCTGTGTCATATACTGCATTTCTAGGATCGCATCTGGTAGATATTTTTGTGCACTTAATTTTCTAACCTCTAACGCTTAAACTAGTTGTGTTTTTGGCATTTTGACAACCTAACTAGTGATTACAGGTCTCAGATAAGGAGTTGGAAGATGATAATACTAACGTGTGTGGTTGTAGGGTTTTCAACTAATTTCACATACTAACCCCTTTTTCAAAAGTTTTCACACTTAAATACCATTTTTCTTAAACATGTCTTAAAACAACTAGATTACTATGCTCTTTTCCTTTTAAAGGAAAATAAAAAAATCAGACATTGTTTTAAACACTTGTAAAAGAATCTAGGGGGTAAATGAAAAAGCAAATTCACATCGTCTAATTCATTTGGAATCAGAAATTGAACAACTCAAAGCACTAAATTTGTGGGATAAATGAACAAGTACATCATTTAATTCATTGGGAATTAGAAATTGAACAATTCAAAGCATCTAACATTGTGGGCTAATTGAACAAACACATTGTCTAAGTTTTGGAATCAGAAACTAAACAAACAAATCATTTATATATTGTGGAAATTGAACAACACAAATTTAATTTCAAGCATTCTATTTTCCCTAAAGTAGGAACATCTTAAATCAAGCACAACATTGCTTGAGGGAACAAACTATTTGATTGAATTTGTTTTGGGAGAAAATGACATGGATTAGGAGAGTATTATTTTCTTCTTTGGAGGAATCAAAAATCTAAATGTCCTACGCTCGACAATCCTTTATATACTTATTTAATAGTAGAGGGCCTGCCAGTTGAGGAAAAAATCTCCCAGGAACAACCCAAGTGAGGACAGGTTTTACGCCAATCCTTCCAACTCACTATAAATAGTTGCTTCCTCGTAGGCTAAAGCCTCAGAAGATAGAATCAATTTTGTTCATGGAATTTTTACATCATTCCTTGAACATGCTTGGGTATGTGTAGAGTAGAGCCACTTGAATATTTCTTGCGAGACTACACATATTTAAGTACTCATAGGGCTATACGCCTCAATTTTTCCTTGTGCAATTCTATGGGGGATGGTTTTTAATGAATTGCCCAATCATAGACAACACTTAAACTGAAAGAATTCTTGATTCACCCCTGAAAGGGTGATAATCCTTGTGCAAGGAAAAAATTAATTTCCCCAAGACACTCGTCATATCGTGCCCTCACTTGCGTTTGGAGTTGGCTAATACAACATCATGACTGGGGCCATTTCATGCTTGGTGATGGCTATATTCTGATTAGCATTTGAGGTACCTAAGTCAATGAGCAATGATTTTCATCCTCCACCTAGAAAATAGGGCATAAAGATGTGTTTGTTCACCCTTTAACAATACAATGATGCTTGACATAACTAAAAGATCATTAAAAAGATAACATTTTTAAACAAGAAACAAATTTCAATCCTGGGCCTATACATGTGTTTTTCACCCACTGATAGGTCTACGAATGCAATCTGCAATCAGATGAATTTGACACACTTCCAAGATGAATTTTTCAAAACTGACCAAATCTGACAGAGACATCAGAAAATCGCATCCTCAATTTCCTTGTTCGTTTTTGGTATTCTGGCTCGCATCTAGTATCATGGCTCACATCTGGTCAACACATCATTGCATCTAGGGTTCCAGCTCACATCTAGGGTCATCAGTAGCTCATATCCCATATTTCCTGGCTTGCATTTGGGAGCTCGCATCTAGGACAGTGGGCATTTGCAGAATAGCTTCTCAAGAAACATTAGTTGATTTGGGTACCCTTTTGGCTCTTTAGTTTGTCCTTGTTGTCTTTTTTGGTCTCCCTATTGCTGTGTCAAAAAACTTTTTCAGATGTCTACCTTGCATGTTTGGTTAGTTTCTTGTAATCTGTTTCAATATGTGTGGTCTATTCACTTCCTACAATAAATTGGTTCCCAGCTCACTATCAAGGCATTTTAGCCTCTAATGTTGGAATCATTTACTTTCACCAAGATACAAATAATACTTCCACCTAGACACACTCACTTGAATGATTTAGGATACTACCTAACACTCTCAGGAAACTTTGATGAAGTTGAGGTACAACCACA
Source organism: Thuja plicata (assembly GCA_018584345.1). Taxonomy (NCBI): domain Eukaryota; kingdom Viridiplantae; phylum Streptophyta; class Pinopsida; order Cupressales; family Cupressaceae; genus Thuja; species Thuja plicata. Next base: position 140,802 of record MU217855.1, on the reverse strand, counting down.
CGGTTAACACAAGATGTAACAAGTACACATCTAAAGGATCAAAAGTACCACCTAAATCACCACACTTTCAAGGAGAAACATCTCGTAGTTCCCTACTTGATCTAGACTCTCCAGAAATGGACAGGTCCACTCGTGGATGGAGTGAGGCTTTTGATGAGTATGACAATAGAAAAAACCAAAGTCATGAAGATATTGATGAAGAGAAGAACCACATTTGAATGTCCTCTATTTGAATCAGGCAGTGAAGAAGACATCACTAAAGAAGAGTACGATAAATTCAAACAGAGCAAGAGGTTCCACAAGATACTAGAAAAGATGATTGATGAGGATAAAGAGAAATACTTCCTCCATTTAGCATCCACTGGCATAAAATTACCCAAGGATTATGATGTGGAACAAATAAAAGAAAAGGAGGTACCAACTCCTATTTCTATTCTTGCCAAACAACTTACCTTAATGCAAATGGAAGTTGCGACTCTCAAGTAAGAGAAGGCTAAACCCAAAATGAAGTATTCTATGGACTCCATTTGTCCATTTCCTTTTGACAAAAGTATCACTATGGTTCCATTCCCTCCCAACGTGGAAAGGCCAAAATACAACAAGTATACGAGAGAGACCGATCCACATGACCATATTTGAGAATTTTGTGCTCTTAGAATAGAGTACATGCATGAACCTACTTACCTCATGCGGATTTTTCCTGGAAGTCTTGGAGGCAACACCATGGAATGGTTATCAAAAATTACACCCAAGGTCAAAACTTTTGAGGAGTTAATACAACAGTTCATCCAACACTACTCCTATAATATCCAACATGACGTGACTATGATGGATTTGTGAAACACTAAACAAAAGACTAGTGAATCCTTTACGCACTTTCTACAAAGGTGGAGGAAACTATTTTCTTGGTATTCAAGAGCTATTCCTAAATCTGAGAAGATGGAAATCTTTGTCAATAACTTGGTACCAGAATTGAACTACGTATTGCAAATGTAGGATTCCCCTAGCTTCGACAGGATGATCAAGAACGCCCTCCATATCGAAGAAGTTATGGTCAAGAAAGGGGAGATCACTCTTCAAAGTGAAAACAAATCTAACAACTCCAACTCCAAGCCTAAATGGTGGAAGCAAAACAAAAATGTTGTCAACGATGGCATAGTAGACATATCCAATGTTGGCCCTAAACCTAAGATATTCAATCTAACTAATAGCATGCAAGAAAGAAAAGATGCCGAGGTAACAACCCCAATACCCAAAGAAAACAATGATAATAACAAGGGTCGGCCATGGACTTCAAAACCTCTAAGAATATTCACTCCTTTGGAAGAGCCTCTTGAGACTATTTTGAAGACACTATTAGACAACAAAGTTCTCACAATCCCAGATTCCAAACTATGGGAACCAATGGTCAAACCAAGGTGGTGGGATGACAATTCTTACTGTGTCTTTCACAAAAACAAAGTATACAAGACTAACAAATTCCTTAAGCTTAAACATGTTATTCAAGACCTCATCAAAGGAGGTAAGATCAAAGTGGAAGGATACTACCAATGAAAATCATAAAACATTTAATAAACCATTCCCTAACTATGAGAAAGGGGAAGCATCTAAAGGGAAAGGTTATGAAGTAAACTACACCTACTCCAATAATGATAACATGATCAATATGCTAGATATTAAAATTGAATCAATTAATGTGGTCACAATCAAAGGTGTTTCTTTCCAATCAAATGCGGTAAGTCGAAGCCAAGCACAAGTCACAATCAAAGGACCCAATTCTTCCCCAAAACTAGCATCAACGTCCAAGGTCCCTATTGTTACTATTCCTAAACTAGTAGCAAAACACACAGTTACCATTCTTGCAGCAAAGTATGACTTGGTGGACCAATTGCAATGAACCTCTGCCAAAATTTCTATTTTTAAGTCGCTTAAAATATCCACAGTGCATAGAGAAATCCTGGAACAAGCCCTACATGCCATAAATGTACCAAAGGACCTTTATATAGACAAATTCCAAGTGATGGTCAATCACATGTCAACACCACATTATCTCTCCTTTTCTGAAGAAGATGATAAATCATTGACACATCCACATAATTAACCCCTGCATATTGAAGTCCTAATTCATAAATCCCATTTTAGATGCATATTGATAGATGGGGGCATAGGATTGAATATTTGTGCACTTAATCTAATCAGGAAATGGGTCTCTCAGAATAGACCATTGACTCTAGAAGCAAAATAACTATCAAAGCTTATGATGAGGAAGAAAGATCCTCTAAAGGTCTTATTGTTCTACCCATCAGAGTCAAACCAATTGAAAGGAATGTCATATGTCAAGTTCTAGATCTACCCCTCACCTACAATATCCTGTTGGGGAAACCATGGATTTACAAAATGCAAGCTGTACCATCTACTTACCACCAATGTATCAAGTTCCCACATAATGGGGTGGAAGTGAACATTCCTACAGATGCTAATTATACTTGCAATAATATCAAAGTAGGTAGTATGATTCCACATAAAAAAGAAGCTCTGGATGAGATTGATCCTAAGAATACCAAGGACATGGTTATGAAAAGCTTTGGGAAGACTTTAAAACTTGAAGAAACACTTATGGGAGAATACAAGCTGGACATGACTCCATCACTGACAGAATTGCCCATATCACCAAGATCCTATGGAAAACCTTCCTCATCTTTTACACCTACTACATCCAAGGACCTATAAATCCACAAAGCAATTGGCATGGTAAAGGCATCCACATCTTCTTTAGATAACACATAAGAACATGCAGTCTTAGACTGGCTTTACAAAGGAGAACCGAAGGAAGCTGAGGTCCAACATGTAAAAATATCCCCAAAATGGTATGGTAAAGGATATGATCTCCTCAAGAAAATGGAATAAAAAGGAAAAGGACCTCTAAGTGACATAGGAAGAGGACTTATTGAACCTCTACACATGGAGTTCTGGAATACTAGGGACAAAACATGACTAGTTTTTAATAATGAATCTGACAAACCTGCTTCAAAAGATAGTCTGATCTCTGAAAAAGGGAGTGATGAAATAGAGGAGATAGAACTAGAGCCATGGTCCTATGAAATATTATTACATGTTGGCATAGAGAATCCCAACTATCAAGGAGAGTGTTATGTACCAAGCTTTGAGGTACCACTATTAATCCCTAAGTTTTGTTGATGATTAGTGACCTACACTTAGTCATTTACCTAGGTAGTTTTAGTTGGTTATCACTGTGGCCGAGCTAAAAATTCAAGGCTAAGAAACATTGCTGAGCAAGTTTTAGGTTTTTGAGTTACATCATGCCAAGCCGAGTAGAATATTAAGTGCCGAGCAATAGGGATGTTAAGTGCCGAGCAGAACAATTTTTGCATACATGTCAGAATTGATTCAAACTTTTATGTAAAATGTTTAGGCCGACTTGTATGAGATTTGGGCCAACATTTGTATGCATTTACTATTTGTCTACTGAGTTAATTACGCATTTAATTGTTTTATACTATGCATGGCATGGAGCGAATTAGGAAATCAGAATGCATTGGAAGCATAAATTTTAGATCTTGATTATTGATCTAGATCTCGCTGCTAGATCTGAAAATACATATAAGATTGCTTCTAACCCTAGAAAATTAGAGTGAGAGATATACAGTTTGTGAGAGAAGGGTTTTTGTTCTTGAGAGATGAACAGTAAGTCATTTTGAGAAGAAGCCTAGATCAAGAAAAATGACAAAGCAGTGAAAAGAAGAGTAAAGACATATCAGATTGTGAGATCACATAAGGTATTGGAAATAGAAGATCCGTCATCAACATCTGAGTGCATAATGAAGGATCACTACTTGGAACATTCTAACAGGTGTATCAGGTGAAATCTCTTAACAGAGTGGTTCTAGAAGACCATTTTAAATCTCTTAGCCAAAGTGCTTACTTTACTGTAAGTTGAAATCCTTTAAAAAGGTAGATTGTAATGATCTTTAATTCTTAACCAAAAATACCTTAAACTAGGTAGATTGCATGCTGCAATCAAACTCTTGTAGCCTTAATAGGCACACTTTATTGCTGCAGTAATGAAGATTTTGTGGGTGTCATCCCCACCCCAGTTTTACCTATTTGGGTTTCTGGGTTACCAAAATTTTGTGTTATGAGCTACACATTTCATGTTATTGATGCTATCTGATGTTAGGTTAAATTAATATATGTATGAATGTGGATTGATTTATTTTAAGTGGTTAAGTTTTAAGATCTGATTCACCCCCCTGCTCAATATCTTTCTTTCCCCATTATTGTACTTCCAACAACCACAAGATCTTTGCACCCCTTTGTTAGCACAACCTCCTATTCAATAGGTAGGAGACACAATCGAAGATGATCCAGAGATACCATTGATAGAAAAGGCTATAGAGAGTACACCCTGACAATAGGATTCACATCCTAACTGGGGGTAGTTAGTCACAATCACACATGTCCTTGATTTACCACACTTTGATCCACATGTGGCTAATCGAGTACATCAGATAACTATTATAGAATTATTAAACAGGTCTAATGAACAAGTAACGAACTCTCATGATTGTGAATGGGATGAGCTCTGTCGCCACAAAGGACATTGAAATAGATTTGATTCACATGTTTGTGGCTCCATCAAAACCTAATGAACATTCTAACACTACTCCCAATAATAGTGATATTCCTGAAGCAGAGGAAGAGTTTCCTCCCCCAATCATTGATGGATAGACTGGTGTTCTCATAAGTCTAGAAGAACTTCAGAGGCGACAAGAAAAAAGCCTCCTTTTACTAAGAGATGATGATGAAATTTCTACTGACGAGTCACTAGAGTTTGGTCCGCATATAACTAATAATGACCCTTTTACTGATGATCTAACTCTTATTGATCTAAACATCAAAGAACTTAACTTAACAGGACATGTCATGTCAGTTAATAGTCATGATGCTAATGTGATGATGTCCTTCCCAGAGTTTGATTCCTTGTCTTTGATAAACCCAGACCTAATTGATTGGACTAATATAGATGCTGCTCCTATCCTCAACTTTCCCAATGACTATACCTTGGATTGCTATCTAAACTCTTGTGAACCCTACCCTTCTTCCACCATTGCAAGGAGCGTGAACATGTCATAGGAGGATATCAAGTTTCTCAGTAAAAAATTGAAGAATAAAAAGAAAAAGGGAACTGATCATGAAAACCACATTGTGGCAGTGTTAGTTCCTAAAAAAGTAAAAAAAAAAGATGTATACGATGGTGAAAAACTCTTAGAGGCGCCAAAGGATGAGATTCTTGATATCCTCCCCGAGAAATTTCAAGAAAGGTCTTCAGTTCTGATAGAACCCACACAGCCAGTTAATTTGGGCATAGCTAAAGTTCCTCAAATAGTTCACCTAGCACAATCTTTGTCAGAAGAGGAAAAGACATAGTTCACCAAGTTCCTGAAAGAGAAGAAGATCAATTTTGCATGGTCTTATATAGACATTCCTGGGCTGGACCCTGAATTAATAATGCACCACTTATCTATAGCTCCCGAGTTCAAGCCCATGAAACAAAAACTTAGAAAGATGCATCCTCATGTTGCATTGCTAGTAAAGGAAGACCTAGATAAATTGTTGAAAGATGGATTCATCAGAGTCATTGCTTACGCAGGGTTGATCTCCAATGTGGTCCCGGTGTCTAAATCCAATAAATCTATCAAGATATGTACAGACTTCAAAGACTTAAACAAGTCATTTCCTAAGGATGACTTCCCCCTACCTAACATTGATATGATCATAGACCTCACAGTAGGCTACCAAATGTATTCACTAATGGATGGTTTCTCGGGCTACAATCAGATAAAAATTGCCCCTAAGGATCAAGAGAAAACTACATTTACATGTGCATGGGGCACCTTTTGCTCAAATGTCATGCCATTTGGGTTAAAGAATGTCGATGCTACATATCAAATAGCAATGACTACTATATTACACGATATGATGCATAAAAACATGGAAGATTACGTGGATGACACCTTAGCCAAATCCAAAGAAAGGAGTACTCATATTGCTGACTTGAGAAATATATTGGATCATATGGAGAAATTTCAACACAGACTCAATCCAAATAAATGTGCCTTTGGGGTCCAATCAAGAAAGCTCTTATGATTTATTGTTTCAGCGAAGGGAATTGAGGTAGATCCTGCAAAGGTCAAATCTATTCTAGAGATGAATCCTCCATGCAACATCAGTCAAATGAGGACATTACAAGGGAGACTTCAATCAATCAGGAGGTTCATGTCACAACTTGCCGATAGGGCACAACCCTTTACCAAATTACTACATAAAGGGGTCACCTTCAAATGGGATGAGCACTATGAAGCTAACTTCAGAGAATTAAAAGGGTACCTAGCTACTCCTTCTATTCTTACGGTGCCTATTCATGGAAAGCCATTACTCCTATATATTTCAGCTACAGCTACATCACTAGGAGTATTTCTAGCACAATAGGATGAAACTAAGAAATAAATATCTATCTACTACATCAGTAGAACACTAGTCTCCTATGAGCTCAATTACAACATTATTGAGAAAGCATGCTTAGCAGTCGTCTTCGCATCACAAAAATTGAGACACTACATGCTCTCACATACAGTGAGGCTCATTGCTAAGATTGATCCTTTGAAGTACCTTTTGAGAAAAACAACATTAACAAGGAATCTAGTGAAATTGGTCCTCATTCTAAGTGAATTTGACATTGAGTATGTAGACCGAAGAGCTATTAAAGGACAAGTCCTCGCGGATCAACTAGCTGATTCACCACTTCGAGATGATGAACCCTTAAGGATTGAATTCCCTGACAAGACCATTATACATCTAACTGAGTACCCATGGAAGATGTACTTTGATGGTTCTTTCACACAACAAGGCTCTGGAGCAGGGGTTCTATTCATAACTCCTCAAGGATAAAAGATACCCAAGTCTTACAAATTGATGTTTCTGTGCACAAAAAACATTTATGAATATGAAGCACTGGTAAACATTCTTAAGATTTCCATGGAATAAAATATTGTAGAGTTGCACGTGTATGGTGACTCCCAGCTCATTATCAATCAAGTCAATGGAGATTATCAGATGAAAGATGAAAAGTTGACACCCTACAAATAACTAGTTGATGACCTAAATAAGTACTTTGTCTTCATCACATTATAGTAGATACCTAGAATAGAGAACAAAGTTACAGACACTATGGCTACATTGGCATCCATGTTACAACTGGAGGAACATCAATTCTTCTATGAATTCTTGGTGGAAGAACTATCCTATCCTGCCTTTAATACCCCTGAATACCAAGTTATCTGTGCTTTGAACACCCCAGACCAATCTCGGTATGCTAATATCATTTCTTACCTCACTGACCAAACTATTCCCAACAACCTATCCAGAAATGAGAAAAGATCCCTGATTAGGACAACATTGCATTATTTCCTCATAACTAATAACTTATATTGATGAGGTCTCAATGATACGCTTCTTAGATGTTTAGAACTTGAAGAATCAGATTGCATGTTAAAAGAAGTCCATGAAGGTGTATGTGGATCACATTCAAATGACTTTTCACTAGCGAAGAAGCTACTCAAAGTAGGCTATTATTGGCCTACCATGGAAAAAGATGCTATTCAATTTTCTAAAACATGTCATAAATGCCAGACACATGGAAATCTCATCCATGCTCCTACGAGAGAACTTATACCTTTCATTACACATTGTCCATTTCAACAATGGGCCTTTGACTTGGTTGGACAAATATATCCCAATTCTTCCAATGGACACAAGCTCATCATTACGACCACTGAGTATTTCACGAAGTGGGTCGAAGCCATGCCGCTAATCAAAGCCACTGGAAAATAGGTAGCTATGTTCATTCTGAACTACATTATCTGTAGATATGGGATACCCTCATCAATTGTAATAGACAATGGGGGCCAATTTAAAAACCAAGACATTGATGACCTTTGTGAACAGTTCCACATTACTCAACATTGCTCCTCAATCTATTACCCTCAAGGTAATGGACAGGCTAAGGTATCTAATAAGAATATTCTCAAAATCCTACACCACTCTGTAAGTAAGTCTGGCAGAGACTAGCATCTACAACTGAATCCAACACTATGGGCCTACAGAACAAGCATCAGAACACCAACTGGAGCCATTCCATTTTCCCTAGTCTATGGAACTGAAGAAGTACTAACTATTGAGGTTGAAATCCCATCTTTGTGGATATATTTACAAGGTCTTGTTACTGATGAGAAATACCACATCGATAGAGTGAATTATTTAGACCTACTTGATGAGCGTAGACAATAGGCGTTCAATCATCTGAAGGTGTACCAAGCACGCATGTCCAAGGGGTACAATAAAAAGGTTAAACCATGCCAATTTCAAGTGGGGGATCTTGTCTAAAAGGAGAATCCTAAGAACCATCCTAACAGAGAGTAGAAAGGAAAGTTTGAACCTAATTGGTTGGGACCTTATGTTATCACTGCTACTTTTGGGACTGGAGCTTATCAACTAGCTACACCTGAGGGAGATGCTCTTCCAAATCCTATCAATACTCTACATTTGAAGCAGTTCTACGCTTGATGTTCGACTAGCAGAGCCTGTACAGTAAATAGTTCTCAGAAAATACCAAAAACATTCAGAAAATTGATCCTGAAGAAATCCAAAAAATAGTGGAAAAAGTCTTGAAGAAAGGTATCCTTGGTGAAAACCTGGCAAACAGGCACCTTGATACTACAAAAACATTAAAAAAAGAAAAAATAGAAAAACATTTGAAAAAGAGAAAAGTGCCTTGATGACAACCTAGTAAAACATGCATCCTGGTAGGAAAAAGAATAAAAGGTGTTGCCAAGTGGTGAAAACCTGGCAATCAGGTGTCACTTGTGTTCTGTGCTCCATCTATCAATGCATTTCTGATACTAAGCCTTCACGATTACACCTGTGCTAAATGTTGACTTTGTTTCCTTACAAACAATCTTATCCTTACTTGGAATTTGTTTATGTTTCTATCTTAGGATCATGTCATTTTTTTTGCACTTAGGGTATCTTTTCCAATATGATAGGTCATGTCTGCTAGGTCATCATAGGAGGGTTTGTCTCATGACATGATGATACTCAGTGTTTTCACCAAACTATCCCTTTCATGACACAAGGATGGCACAAACATGAACTATGTTCCTAAAATCTACATTGTCTTGCAAACAGGAAACATACACAGACATGGAACACATATTGCTTGAATTCCAAACTTTTGATTGATGAATCTCTACTGCACTTGAAAAATGAATCAATGGTATTTATAATTACTATCTAAACACAGTTTGATCTTGGTTTGATTATGACTCTTTTATGAACCCATGATGTTTTTCACTGGGGGCATCTAAGCAGTTATGAATTTTATTTGATTGATTCACAATTGATAGTTTTTATGTCTTCTGAGTTACTCCATGACATCTAGGCAAAGACAAAGAGTCGCAAGGATAGGGGGCATAACATTTTCTTGGTTTTCTACGTATGGTGATTGTTCCAAATGATCCTATAAATTTCACCTAACTTGGATGTTTATGGTAAGAGCTGCCACCATGAGTGGATAGCCGCATATATCTCGATCTCTATTATGTATAAACTACAGTGAGGTTGAAACAATTTCCTTATATATTTTCTAACTCAGATTCTCACTAAGGTATACGAAGCATAAATGTACCCAAGGATATGAATTTTTAAGGTCATTGCGGGTCCAATATCTTGCCTTACATAGAATCTGATATAATAAAAGGAAGGTGACTATTTTTTTTTTATCCTGGCTTCTATGCCTTGATGCTTAAGTCTATTTTCAACATTTCAATAAATATAGTATTCATACTTTCATAATATCAGTGGGTATTAGTGATGGTTGTACTATCGAGTGGTATCTATTCTAAATAGCACCCAATGATGATAAAATGCTACAATATCTACAAATCAGTGACAAGTCCTAAGAGTCTGCATATAGCTACATTTAAAGATCGCATGATGCATTTGTGAAAGAAGCAAAAGCACAAGGAAATTTGGGCTCAAAAATAATTTCTATTTTCTTCTTCTAAAATAAAGTTAATTACATCCATTTACACCATCTCTCCCTCCATGTTTGCCACCACCCCTATCTCTCTGGGCTCCTCCTCTCCCTCTGGCAGGATGATCATCAGAATCATAGTCTATCGGCTCCTCTATACAAGGAATGACCTCCTCAGGCACTGTGAATCAAGGAAATGGATGCTGAAGCATCTTTGCTGTATATCCATCTAAGTAGTCTGCATCTGCAACATCAAGACAGAGATCCCAATCTACTCCAAGAATGTCTCTGATCTTCTGGTGGGTGGTCTCATAACTCAACTAGGCACCCCACAATGGTGCCTCATCATGGGTCCTGGCATATACAATAATGTCTTGTGTCTTGCCCTGCTATTGGCCATTCTGTCTCAAAACTTGGGTATGAACAAACCACTCTACAATATATATGGTCCTACCAATAAGGTACCTACTCTAGAACAAAAATGGAACCTATCTGGCATCGGAGGTCCACTCCTCACAATCTAAGTATGGCCTCCAGACAACCTTGTTCATGTCATCAAAAAGTCTTTGCTAGTACTCTACCTTGCCCAAATGGGGCTGCTGAATAAGACCTATGTACATATATACATAAGGGTACTCAGGTGCCTGCTACCTATCTACTATGGCTCGTGTCACTAGGATGTGCTCCCAGGCCCAAATCTAAAGAGTCAAAATACCCAATCATGCTCCGGGTATAATGGTAAACTACCTCATGAAGCTCGAAACACATATAGGCTAGGATACAGCTACCCCATGCGAATCTCCATCTATGGACAACCATATGCTCCAACATGTCTACCCATCTGATGAGGAACCCATGCTGTCCTCTGTTTGGCATCAGGATGCCACCAATCAAACCTGCTAAATACACAGATAATCAATCATAATGATCACACATGTAGTCCCAAGAAAGGTATCTCTGATCAATGGTATCATCCTGGAAATACCGACAAGCTACACCATTCACCACAATAGAAGTCACCTCAAAGCACACCTTGCAACCCATAATGGGAACACATAGTATATGCCATACATCCTCAGGAGGAACTATAATCTCCCCGATCAGAAGATGGAAGGTGTTGTGCTTTGAGTGCCATCTCTCAGCAAGATCAGTCAATAGCCCCCGATTTACCCCTATATCAGGTAAACCAATCAAGAATTGTAATCCACAATGGATCACTGTCTCTTGCTCATCATCTAATAAAAGTTTGGACAAGGCAAGCACACAACCTGGGTATGTACCTTGAAAAGAGACTACCTCAAAATATGCCTGTTTGGCACATAAGAAGATAAATCAGTGTTCTATCTACATAAAAAGATGCAAAATTGAGACCAACTCAGTGATTCAAGGTCTGCAACAGAAAAAAATTTCCAAATGGATAAGTTTCTAAGTCCAAAAATGAGATGCAATTCTGGAAAAATAGGATGCGATGGCGAATACTAGGTGTGATCCTGGAAAAATAGGATGCGACAACGAATACTAGGTGTAATCCTGAAAAATCCTGGATGTGACCCCACAAATGGGGTATGACCCTGAAGGGACAAGAAATGACACAGACCAAATTTCAACTTTAAAACTAAGCTAAAACAAGGTAACCAGATGTGATCTAGGAAATCTTGGATGTGACTCAGAAATTCAGGAAAGCAGGATGCAATCCTAAAAAAATGGGATGCGACGCGGGTTTAGCAGGGTGTGATCCAAAATACCGGATGCGACCCAAAATCTAAAGGGATATAAAAGTGATGAAGGGAAAGGTAGGAGAATCCCAAATGGAGATGTCCTAGCCCCAGAAAATAACCACACAATGAAAAAAAAAATAACAAAACAGAGATTTAGATCCACACAATGCAAATACTCATAATAGAATCATCATATTTTCATCCAACATGCCCGGCTGTAAGGCCTTCCAGGTTACAGCCAAATACAATGCAATTACAAGAGGAAATCCACAAGATCTCGCAAGATCCAAACCAAACCCTAGCCACACTATGGTAGAAACCTCCAGGAAGATCCAAACTTGTGCTCGCAAGCCCATCAAGCAATCTCCTTGTTTACCAAGCCACAGCTACTAGTTCCTCTCAAAACTCCTCCTCTGCCTCTTCCTCTACTCTAGGATGGATGAATAATGACTAAAGACTTCCCCCAAAAACCATACTTATACCAATCTAAGCCACAGGTCAGCCCAGAACATAAATTAAATACAAACACATAAATTAAATGCCACAAGTCGGCCAACAACAACAATTAAATGCCCAAAATTGATGTCTTAGTAA
>MU217855.1:74137-128286 GCA_018584345.1 Thuja plicata | reverse complement strand
CTCCCAGTCCATGCCAAGCAACCAAGAGCATGCCAAGTTCCATTAAATACATCAAAACCAATTACCCAAGACCCAAGTAGGTTTATCCAACTCTACCAAACCCCTCACACATGAAAATAAGTCCACACAACTCTATCAAATCTCCCAAACATGCAGGATAGCCAACTACCCTGGGATGCTCCTGCATCAAAAAGCTATAAAAATGCATGAAATTCAAAATTGCAAAATTCATGAGGTAGTTTTACGAGTACTTACTGGAGGTGGGTAGTTGGTCAGGCACTAATGATGATGCCTAAGCTTGAAATGATGCTTCCTAACTGGGACCACCATCTTCTCTGCAGAGCTCTCAGATTTACTATGGGAAAGAGTGAAAATGAATAGTGAAATGGTAATTTTTGAGATATATATTGGTCTTTTGAGCTATTTAGGAGTTCCAAAACTCCTTCGAGGCAACTGAAACTCCATTTCTATTCTCTTTCTGATCAATCAGGAACCAAATCAAAGGTGCCTAAGGTATTTTATGTAGTACAGTAACATTTTTACGACAACTCCTAAAAAAGCAAATTTGCTCCATTTATTTTGAAAATCCATCAAATTGCACATTTCATCATAAATCTTGGCCCAACATCATTTTATCAGTCTCACCACTCACATTTTTCATGTAATTAACTTGGTTCTCATATGTTTCCTCTTGAAACACATGACCTTTTTGACTTCTTCTACTTCATTCTTTCTTGTTCTACCCGTTGCATGCAAGTGATACGTTCTTTCAACAGAGGGATTTTATTTTTCCTTTGATTTCATTCCTGAGGGGGCATGATCACACTATCATCAATAAAATTATTTCTTGGAACAACATAAAAAATGACTTTGTTATCAAACAACTAGGGGCATGACAGTTTCCTTGACTAAGTCGGAACTGTTGGATAGAAAACTTTGGTTCTCATAAGCTGGATATCTTGTGTTCCCTCATTTTAAAAGATTCTTACTAAGCTCTTGGCAGCTTCATGCTAACTTTTGGACGACAACCAAGTTCAAAATTGATATCTTTAAGATTTTTTATTGACCTTTGTATGACAAACAAATGCAAAGTCAATTCTATCAGTTTAGTTTGATCAAGTGTGAGACTGATCTCATCAAGCATTTTCATTTGATCGTGAGAAAAATCCTCAATATTTATGAAGTGAAAATCAGAAACTTTATTTGAATCAATGCGTTGCTCGCACATCAATTCAAAGAGGGGAAAATGTAACCACCTAGATTTAGTCTGCTCAGACCATAGACCCTATTTTCCCTAAGTTTGATCATACCCCCAATTATGTTCAAACAACCCTATTATTGCTTGGCATAATTCTTTTGAAATCAATTTAATCTCCTAAAGTGATCAAATCACTAAATTAATTACTTTTAGCCAAAATCAAAATCAATCAAATACATGGCTAAAATGATTAATTTGCAAGGAATTAAATAAAATCCTAAATCAATTGCTCACTTGCAAAAGAAACCCATTCCCATAGCCTAATTAATTTAATTAAATTGGCTATAGTCCTATTGATTATTAAAAAGCAATTAAAAACTTGAATAATTAATATTCCTATTTTTGAATGAATTAAATAAGTTTTATTCATTTCATTAATATTCCTCTAAACTCCAACCTAACCCACTTCAACCACTTTGACTCTAGGTTTGAACCTATGCCAACCCATTCACCCTTGCTAAATCTAATTCTAATCCTTATTCTATCCTAACACACCTCCTAATGTTGTCACATTCCATTAAGGAGTGATTAAGGACTCAACCCACTTGAGAAAGTCAAAGAATCTCAAGATTCCTTTCCTCAAGTCCACCTTCTCAAGCTTGACTTGTACCCCTACCCATGCCTCTTAATTGCTCACATTTAATATAACATTTAATGCATTTGCCTCCACCATGCCTCATTAATGCCCAAGGCATTAATGCCTCTTACACTTCATTAATGAGTTTTTCAACTTCATTAATGAACCTTGTCCCCCTCTCTCTCCTCATTTCTTCTATAAATAGAAGGGGGTTTTGAGCACAAATAAGCCCATAATTTAGATTGAAAATACATTGTTATGCTGTTAAGATTTAGATAGTTTCATTTTACTTCATAAGTTTTATTATCATGCATGGTTATAATGTTCATTTTTAGAGATAATATGCATGCTTAATGATTAAATAGTTTGTTTTATCTCAAATATTTCATGCTAAGTCATATATGTCACTGATAGTAGTATAATCTGAGGGTTGTTATGTTTCTTATCATACTCTTCTTAGTTAGAAAACAATAGGTTTATTTTGGTTCTTTATATGCTCATCTAACCATGTTTTCCAATAACGTAATAACCTATTGAAGTGTTGTGTCACAGGTAACAGGTGCACTATTTCACACACACACACACACACACACACACACACACACACACACACACACTTCTAATATTCCATTCAGGAATGCTGACTTCACATCCATCTGATAAACTTTAAAACCTTTGTAGGATGCATATGCAAGTAAGGTTCTGACTCCTTCCAACCTCGCAATTGGGTTGAATTTTTCTCCATAATAAATTCCTTCCTATTGTGCATAACCCTTGCTTACCAGTCTAGATTTATTCCTTGTTACTTCTCCATGTTCATTCAACTTATTTCTGAATATCCACTTAGTACCAATTACATTTTTTTTATTCGGCCTAGGTACAAGTGTCCAAGTCTTATTCTTCTCAATCTGTTCAATCTCTTCATTCATGGCTTGTATCCAATCTTCATTCTCTAAGGTATATTTTACTGTTTTAGGCTCAAAATCACATAACAAGCATGTACCGTCTCTCAACTTACTTCTTGTCATAACTACATAATCCTTTGATCCTATGATTTGATCAGGTTTGTGGTGCCTACTCACATAATTTTCTAGAGTAGGTTCTTGTCTTGCTTTAGATTCATTATTCTCATTCAATTCGGGTTGATTCTGTGACTCGACATCTCCATCAAATAGCTCGGAAATTACCTCCTGTTGCCCGACAATCTCATTCTATGACTTGGCAGGTGCTAGTTGTTTCTTAACAACCTCATTATCAGGTTCAGATAATACATTAGAATCTTCCTCATCCTGATAGACAAATGATTTGTAACTTTCAGGTTCCTGTGTGCCTTCATCTTCATTTCTTTCTTCATATTCATCAATTCTAACATTTGCACTTTCCATAATTTTGTTAGTGTTAGAATTCAGACACTTATATGCTTTACTTTTGGTTGAATAACCAAGGAATATGATCTCCTCACCTTTAGCATCAAGTTTTCCATTTCTTTTATCCTTCAATATGAAACATTTCCTTCCAAAAACTTTAAAATATCTTACATTAGGTGCATATCCATACCATAGCTCATAAGGTGTAGCATTAGTACCCTTTTTGACTTGTACTCTGTTCAGGGTATAGACTTCTGTACTCACAGATTCTCTCTAATATTTCTGTGCAACATTCTTCTTCATCATTAGTGTTCTGGCACAATCCATGATAGATTTGTTTCTTCTCTCAGCAATACCATTCTGTGGTGGTGTCCTAGGCATGGACATCTGTCTTTTTATACATTGGTCATTGCAGAACATGTTAAACTTATTGGAAATAAAATCACCTCCTCGGTTAGATCTCAAACATTTCAGACTTTACCTATCTCCTTTTCAACTTTTTCCAAGTACCACTTAAATAACTGGAATGCATTAGATTTTTCTTTAAGAAACATTACAATCATCACTTTAGAGTAATCATAAACAAATAGAATGAAATATCTAGCTCTATAGTAACTTTTCTCTCCAATGGGACCACAAAGGCCAGTATGAATTAATTCCAGAATTTCCTCAGAAGTATGAGTCTTGCTCTTGAAACTATATTTAGTCATTTTTCCTAATTGACATTTCTTACACATTGCATTTTCAGGTTTCTTTAACTTAGGTAGCCCTCTAAGCTTTTTCAATTTTCTTATTCTTACCAAGTTATCAAAGTTTACATGACACAACCTTTTATGCCATAACCAAACATCATTATATTGTGCAAACAAGCATGTCTCATTACCTAAATCTAGATAGAACAAGTTACCTTTTGTTTGTTCTCCACTTCCAACTAGTTCTCTAGTAGCATCATAGATCTTTGTCTTCCTGTGATGGAATTCAACTCTATAACTAGAAGTATTCAGCTGTGCAACACTCAATAAATTATAGTTAAGATCATCAACCCAATATACATTGTCACGTCTGATCTTGTTAGTCCAATTAATTGATCCTTTCCCTTTAACAAGACATGGTGCATCATTACCAAATTTAACATAACCACCATTACACTGATCTAGGGTCTCAAATTTATCCTTACCACCAATAATGTGATGTGAACAACCACTGTCAATAATCCAACGGTCACCTTTACTCATATAAGAAATTTGTGTAGTTTTCTCATCATCATCAAAATCATCTTTCATAGCAACATACACAACTTCTATATCATTTTCATTAGAATTGTCAAAACCACTGTTAGAAGCTTCTTCAGCTATATAGCAAGATTTCTTACCTTTTTCTTTGTAATCCTTATACTTTCTGAAGTCTCGGTCATCCTTTCTATCTTTGTACTTGCTGTCTCTTCTTTCATCTTTTTCATTCTTATCAGGACATCTAGCAACAATATGACCAACTTTGTTACATGAAAAACAAATGATAGCAAGTTTACCTTTGAATTTTCCTTTTCTTCTAGATAGTCTTCTTTCCATAAGTGCTTCAAGTTCTTCCAGATCATCATCAGTAGTGTCTCTTTCACTGTTCACAAATTTCTTTCCTTTCTTTGATTTGTTAATGACCAACTGGGATCTGAATGCAGAATCAATAGCTTGTTGTAAAAGGGGAAATTATGTGTTGTGTGTGTGATTACCAAAATGTAAGATGTAAAATTGGTATAAGGAGGTTTGATTTTTAATTGTTGTTTGATTTTCTTAGAGTATATTGATTTCCTTAACCTTACTTTATATTTAATTGTAATTGAATTTGTAATTATGATTAGGGAGAAGATAAGATGTTCCCCTTTTATTCCCAAATAAACAAATGGAAGATCCAAATTGATCAACCCAAAGGAAGGCTAATGCACTAATGAATCAACTATTTGGAAAAGAGATTAACAAGAGGGATACCTTAAATTCTATTAATTATATGTATAGATATGGTATATGATATTAATTGAAGAAATAGGAGAAATATACTAACCTTGAAATGTTGCAGATCAAAGAATGCTATTTTCTGAGGTCTGTAGATTGTTTCTGGAAAAACTGGCAATTGATCCCGAACCATAATGCAGAGATGATCAAAACCCAGAAATATTTTTCTATTCTGATGTCATCTTATGAAAAAGGTTGACCTTGACCCACAAATGTCAACCCTGACCCAATAATGTTGACCCTGACCTGCACAGGTCTGACAAAAAATTTGTCCACGCTGTCCGAAAGAAAGCCGAAAAGGGTATCCAGATCTGGTCTCAAATCTGCTGTTCTAAACCTGTACCTAAAAGAAAAAGAGGATTTTTTGTTGTGGGGGAGGGGTTTGCCTTGGTCAAACCCCAATTTGGGAATTAACCTCAAATACATGTAATTAAAATTGTTGAAATAGACAAAGTAAATGCATAAATTCACCTTGCTTCAAAAAGTCCTTGTGGCGGATTCGAATCCTTGAATCCACAAGTATGCTTCAAAATGTAGAATGTAGAAAGGTAGGATGTCTTTAATCTCTTGCTTGTAGATCTCCAACACCTAGTCTTGAATGGGTTCTTGAATTTGGAATAGGCTTGGAAGAAGGTGGATGGAGAGATCACCAAAAGGGCACTATATAGCTTGAATCCTTCAATGGCCTCCAATGGATCTCCTTCATGAAAATGGACACTTGAATGGATGAATTCTTGCTTTGAAATATTTCTCCTTAGCTTTCTTGAGTCACCCTTGAAGATAGTTTTCTTGATGATGGTTATCGTTCGTAATGCTTAGAGAAAATGAGAGGAGAAGGCTCCCTTTTATATGAAATTAGGGCACAATCTTCTAAGGAGGCCTACATAGGAGGATTAAATTACCATTAAAGCCTTTAACCCTAGTAATGGACCTATATTAAATATAATTTAGGAATCAACGCTTCAAAACCCGAAACAGCCGACCCGGAAGTGGGAAATACTTTTTGCAAAGGCTGACATCCAAAAACTGTGAGACCCCAGGATCTGAACCCTGGGTCAAGGTCGAGGTTGACCTTGACCTAGGTTAGGGTCAAGGTTGACCCTAACCTATGTCAGGGTCAAGGCTGACATAGACCTAAAAGGTTGACCCTGACCCTGAAGCCCAGAATCACCAGTCTGCAGTTTAGAATGTAGAAATCAATCTAAACAGGAGTGGAAGGAGGGACAAAACAGGGGGGAAGCCATGTCAAGATCAAGAACCCATTCAAGGCACTTTTCATGACCCCAAACCACTTACTCGGAAGGCTAAATATGTCTAAAATGGAAGTGCTTCCATTTTCTAACTATACACTTGTGGAGTGTAGTTATCAAAATTTGACATTTCAAATGCAGCAAGTCTTCCTACCAGACCTTCTAAAGTCAAATTATTATTAGGAGTACATCTTAATTCTTGAATTGTAGAGACTCTAATAGCATATACAGGAAGAAGAGACCTTAGTACCTTGCTCATATTGGTGTTATCATTAATGGTTCCATTATCTCCTCTAATAGCATTTACAACTTCTTTTATCCTACCACAATATTGAACTATATTTTCTCCTTCTTGCATTTTCATTTCATCAAACTTACCTCTTAAACTTTCAGATTTGGCTCTCAACACATTTGTATCTCCTCCATAGATGGTTGCTAGGGTATCCCACATTTTCTTTTCATTTGTACATTTCTTTATGTCATCAAATTCAGGATAGCTCAAGGATGATGCAATCTCCAACATTACTTGATTGTGTTCCTATTTTTCTCTTAACTGTACAGTAGTGAGAGGTGTAGTAGGGGCTACATAATCATTTTCAATAAGGCATATAGCAGTATCACCAATACCAGCTAGATGCAATTTTATCAAACTCTGCCATGCAGGGAAGTTATCTTTGTTCAACTTCGGTACTTCCTTTTTATACATCTTGATCTTTTGCTCCAAGTACCTTAAAACTATTTTCAAGAGACCAAAGCTCTGATACCAATTGTTAGAATGAATTTAGAATAACTGAGAGGGGGTGTGAATTAGTTATCCTCAGGTCTAGATGTACCAATTTAAACTTTATAGCACTTTAAACAACTCAGATCTTCTTGGTAGCAATAACATAAGTCAACAACATAAATATGCAGTTTACTGTTCAAATGTAATCAGCTTGCAGAAAATTAACAGTAAAACACAACATAAACATTCACACAAGTTGACACTAGTATTTAACGTGGGAACCCAATTTGAAAAAAAACATCAGTAACATGCTACCAAGATTTCACTCTTCTAAAGTGAGCTCTTCTAGGAGCCAACCCTATTAAAGCTTACAAAACACATTGCTAGATGTGACCTGGTTAAAGGATTTAATCACCCTGTCAGAAGTGGCCTTGTTAGAGGACTTAGAACATTCCACCTAAATGTCACCTTTCTCAAAGGATTTATACAATGACTGTTAGGTCAACCTAGTTAAAGGATTTTGACTGATACAATGGTTAGAAAGTAATCAACAGGTGTGATATGATACATACAACTTACATTGCAAATCCAAATCCAATTAAGCTCTAATGCTAATTCACTGAGTGGCCTCTATTATCATTTAAATCTTCAGATCTTCTTGGGAATCCATCAAGCAATCACTTATGCAACTCTCTTCTTCTCTTCTTAACATTCTCTTCTAGATCATGTCAATCAGTCAATTAACTATGCAATCCTCTTGCATAATCATCATACATTACATGAATAACCCCTTGAGGTTATCTTATACCTCTTCATCTAGGTCAAAATAAATCTTTTCCGCTTAATCAAGATCGTAGATCTTAGGTTAGGTTAGATCCAACAGATCTTTCCATCATTGCATTTAATTTACTTCTCCAAATCAATCACAAATTAAATCTTTGATCTATGCATTAATTACGGTTACCCATGCATTTAAATAGTGTGGACCAATTGTGCTTATCCTTAATTAACTTTACAAATCCCAATAAAATCAACTATGTCGGCCAGAGATCTCAAATCTCAACAATTACCAAAATACTGCTGCTCGGCCAACACTGTGTTCACTCGGTCGATATTAAAAATTATGCTCGACATACACTGGTGCTCGATTGACACAAACTTTGCATGGCATAAACTGTCATTGTAACTTAGTGTTATAGATAAACAACACATTACTTTGCCAATGTGCCAACTGATCAAGTACCCTAAGTAATTTCCCATAACTCAACCATTTCACTCGGTCTTCTTGTTATCCTTTCCTTCAAATCAATAGATGTGGTACTCAAACATATAGCAATAGTCTCACCAGTTAAGGTTTGACATCAATGACAAAACAAAAATTACTTCCATTGTAGCTTTCAAACAATCTTTAATATTTTGCATGTCTTCATCACCAAATTTCTCATAGCACCGGTTTGGATTACTTACACTGTCATATTTCCTTATTCTATCAGCTATGCGGTCAGCAGTTAAAATTCTCAAATTATTTGGTTCAAATAACTTCTTAGATGTCATATCAACTACTTTAGATCTCTTCCCACTAGACTTCAATTGATCTTGATCTTTTTCTGAATCAATTTTAGGTTCTTCTTCAACAATATCCTTATTTTTTCTTCTGTCCTTAGACTCTTTGTAGCTAGAAAATTTTCCCTTCTTCCTCTTGTAAGTTCTTTGTCCTACCACAAGTTTCTCCTTTTCTTTTTATTTTTCCTCTTCCTTTTCCTTTTGCATTGTAGAACTTCTAGTAGTTCTTCCTATTACCTTACTAGTTGTAGGAGTTACAACCTCTACTTCTACTTCTACAAAAACAATAGAAGTTCCTGCTTCTTTAATCACAAACTTATTCTCAATATTTTCAATCATATCTTTAGTAATGTCATTCTTCTTCGCTAAATCATCAGCCTCTTTCCTTATTCTTCTCTCTATCATAGGTGCCTTCAAGTGTGAATGAATCTTCAAATAGGTTTCTTCATAAGTACCAAACCTAGGAGTACTGACATTAATTAGTTTGGACAATAATTCATTAACATGAAGTGATACAATATCACCATCAACCTCATAACCCATCGGTAAAGCCCAAGAAGTTCATGGCTGTACCACCTGGATCATGCATGTATCGGTATCCACAACAAAACATATGTTATATTTATATTTTTCTAAAATACCAATTGGGATACATTCTCTCTCACACATACATTTATGGAAATATTTGAAATAACCCCACATAGTACTATTAAATTTATTTCCTAACATTCTTGTACATCCCTAAATCTGCACTACTGCAGGTTTATCGGTTGACCATTGGATTTTGCCAATACCAGGGAAATGGGTATGCACATAGAAGATTATACATACCAGTAGATAAATATACTTGTGTTGGTTTTTGAAAACATTTATTCTATCTCAAGATACCAATATTCCTTAAGACTGATGTTAGGAATGGTTAGTTCCAAGTATAGAATCTCTGCAAGACAACTGGACCAACTATAGAGACAAGACTTCCCTCTTCACTTCTAGCTCTGCAAAACCAAGGTGGGTATACCTAATCCAGACTAAAATCAGCTCCTTACAACACATTTTACCTCTAGATTTTGAACAACAGATGAATGGTAAGTTAGTATTAAATGCCAACCTAGCATTCATTGACTCTTCACTACCATGGGTGGAATAAGAAGAACAACTGTAACTATAAAGAACTTGTAAATGAGTTTGATAAAAGTTTAGGGATAGAATATAGCCAAACCATTAAGATATGTACCTCAACATAAATACTAATTCTAGATTAGTGCCTTATCCATTGGGCTAAAACCTAAATACAATACTGAAATTGAAACACCTTATTGAAAAATATTCAAAGCCATGAACATAAGAAGTCTAAAAAGCACACACTACAAGATCCTCTAATAGATATCCAAACATAAGAAATGTAATGTCAAAAGGAATTAGTTTGACCTAAAATCAAATACCTAAGGAACACACATATGCATAAGAAAGACTTATACAATAAGTCAAAAAACTTACAACTCAGTGAATAACACAAAGGAGAGACTTAATTCTGAGAAAACATATGTTAAAGTATGATTAAACTGATTCGTGATTCAGTATGAAAAGGAGATATGCAATATGACAATATGAAAAAGATGAAAGAACTTTCAATTCTATCTTGAAACAATCTAAAATTACATTTTCTATATCCTAGACCAGAAACAAAATAGAAGCCTAATGCTCTTCAATATTTCTCCCAATTCTCCAGTCCCTCTAAATGGTCTTGAAAATCCCTTTTATAAAAACATAAATGCAACAAGCATCCGACCATTTAGGGTTAGGGTTACCACTATTCTATACAAATATTCAATTCTAAAAACAAGTTGAAACCCTAAAATCTTCTCTTTCCCCGATGCAAATCTGATATGAAACAACAATCATTCTCCCTCATTAAGAAAATAGTACCTTGAGGTCAAAGAGAAACCAAAGTCATGACACCAAGAAATGCCCTCATAAATGAAGAAAAGACCAAGCGGCACCAAGAAGAAACAATCTGATTAGAAACCCCAATTGCATCACTTCACACATAAATACACTTTAGCACTATGAAATCTCCATCCAAACATGGCTCTACAAGTATGGGCATACAACCCAAAAAATCAGATCAAAGCATTAATGGTGTGCTGAGACAAAACATCTGTCGTCTCGCATGAAAACCCTACGGTAAAGATTTTAAAAATTTAAATTTTTGTTCAAACGGTCACAGGTGGCACAGAAAAAGAATTCAACAGTCAAGATTTCAACTTTATTGGCTTTTAAAACACAACCGTTGATATTCTTTAGTCATTTGGGAAATAAGTAAAAAGGAAATTTACTTAATAACGGTTGTAACGACCCTAATTTGGTCTACTTTGACTATAAACCCTATTTTCCCTAAGTATGATCATATCCCCAATTATGTCAAGACAACTCTTCAATCGGTTGGCATAATTCTTTTCAAATCAAATTTAATTTCCTAAGTGATTTAATCACTAATTTACATTAATTTATTTATCCAATCTATTCAAATCAATGCAAATTAGATACATGGCTAAGATAATTAATTTAAAAGGAATTAAATAAAATCCTAATTATACCTCATCACTTGTAAAAGCCTATCCCCTAGCCTAAATTAATCTAATTAATTGGCTATAGTCCTAATTAATTATCAAAAGAAATCAAAAGCTTAAATATCTAATTTCCCTATTTTTGAATGAATATATTAAATATAATTCATTTCATTAATATTCCCCTTTAACCCCTAACCTAACCTACCTCAACCACCTTAACCCTGGGTTCAAACTAATCCCAACCCCTTCACCCATGCTAAGCCTACTTCTAACCTTAATCTCATCCTAACCCACTTCCTAATGATGTCACATTCCTAATTTTGTGATTAGGAATTCAACCCTCCCTCTAAAGTCAAATTTTTCAAGCTTGACCTTAAACCCTTACCCATACCTCATAAATACTTTCATAAATGAAGCATTTATGGCTCTTACACATTCTCTTCCACACTCCTCATTAATAAGTCTTACACCTGCATTAATGGCTTTCCTTCTAGAGCCTTCCCCCATTCCTCCATTTCTTCTATAAATTGGATGAATCTTGAGCACAAATGGCCCTTAATTTTTCGAGTTGAAAGCATCCTTTTTCTGCCCATATTTTGAGATTGGAAGGAGTAGAATTATGTTGCTCATGTTTTTAGGGATTCATATTGCTTTTTAGCTATAATAGTTGCATTGTTATAATCTTTCATCTTAGAGTTAAAAATGGACATTTCTTGAGAATATTAGATTAATTCCATTTAAATCTTTCATTATAGGTTGTATATGTCATTGATAAATGCATAATTTGAGGCCATATTATGACATTTTTCATACTCCTAGATAGGAAGCAATAGGTCGGTTTTAGTGATTTATGTCAAACCCTTTCTTTTTTTGATTTTTCACTAATATAATGATCTATTGAAGTGTTGTGTTTTTCTTAATAGGTGCATAAAATCACACACACATTTTTGGCGCCCACCGTGGGGAAATTACCCACATTTTTCTTTTATTTCCTAATCTTTTTTGGCTAATTTGTGATCTCAGATTCCGTGTCCAGAATCATTTTTTGTCATAAAGGCTTGTATCTGGGATATTTCATCGCAACGCATGATATTTTCTCACACCCTAGATTTTAGGAATCACATCCAGAAAATCCTGGATCATTTTTAGTAAAGCCTCATATCTGGTCTATATTCTATTGTATCTGGTGCAAAGGTTCGCATATGGTATATAAGGTCATTTCCCTGATTTCTAGGCTTGCATCTGGTTTAAAAATTTGAAAATCTAGTTGCCTAACCACTAATGTCTTGATCTATTGTGATTTTTCTCTTTAAACAACCTAACTCTTTCTCGCATGTTGCTGATAAGGTGGAAAGGCTTTGATAACTTGTAGTTTTGTAGGGTTTTAATAGATTAACTTATTCTTCAATTTCTTCCAAGTTATAACTTAAGAACACTTTATAATCACTTGTTAAATTAATCAGATTAGTATGCTCTTTTCCTTCAAGGAAAATTAGAAAGTCAAAAGTTGGTTTAAAATTTGAAAGGAATTTGGAGTAACTGAACAAGGCAAACAAACTCATCATTTAAAGTTCATTTTGGCAAAAATAATTGAACAAGCAAATCATTAAACTATTGTGGGACTAATTGAACAACCTCATCGTTTAAATTTCCCTTTTGGACAAAGTAATTGAACAACAAAAGTCACCTAAATTTTGTGGGAAAAAGAACAACTTCATTTTCTTAATTTGGGATTTGTAATTGAACAATCAAAGCATTAAATCTTATGGAAAAATTGAACAAATCAAAGTCATTGTCTAAATTTGGAGAAGTAAATGAACAAGAAAATCACCTAATTTGGGGAAATTGAACAAACACAAATTTTCTTTTCAAATGCTTTATTATTTCTTAAAATAGGAACTTAAAATCGAACTTAAAGCTTACTTCTTAGTCTCACTAGGGTACTTTCTCTTCCTTCCAAGTGGGGGAATCAAAAACTTGATATGGGGGATTGTGTTTTGAGTGACAATATTTGAGGGAAAGAACCTTTCTTGATGTGATTTTAGGAGAAAATGACATGGACTAGGAGAGTATGCTCTTCTTCTTTTGAAGAATCAGAAATCTAGAAATCCTATGCTCACCAATCCTTTGTATGCTTTCTTAAATAGTAGAGGGCCTACCGGTTGAGGAAAAAATCTCCTGGGAATGACCCAAGTGAGGACAGGTTTATGCCAACCCTTCCAACTCACTATAAATAATTGCTTCCTCGTAGGCCAAATCCTTAGAAGATGAAATCAATTTTGTTCTTGGAATTTTGACATCATTCCTTGAACATGCTTGGGTATGTGTAGAGTGGAGCTGCTTGAACCTTGCTTGCAAGACTACACCTATTTGAGTACTCATAGGGCTATACATAGAAAAAATTAATTGCCCCAAGATACTCATCATATCATGCCCTCACTTGCATTTGGAGTCGGCTAATATGGCATCATGACTAGAGCCATTGAATGCTTGGTGATGGCCATATTCTGATTATCATTTGAGTGTGTACCTAAGTCTAAGAGCAAGGATTTTCATCCTCTACCTAGAAAATAGGGCATAAGGATGTGTCTGTTCACCTCTAACAATGCAAAACTGCTTGATGTGTTTGAAAGTTCATTAACGAGATAAATCATTCAAACAAGAAACAAGATTCAATCCTTTGGCTACATTCTATATTTTCACTCACTGGAAAGATGTAAAAACAACTTATTATCAGATAAATTTGCATGAAATTCAAGAAAAATCACATACCAAATTTCCAGAATAACAAACAGTCATTTTTGGTCAATCATGGCTTGCATTAGGTTGTGAAAGATCTCATCTGGTATCTTGAATTGCATTTGGTCAGTATTGAATCACATCTAGGGAGAAAGGTCGCATCTTGTATTTTGTGGCTCACATTTAGGTCATCAAAAAATTGCATCCTGTATTTCCTGGCTCACATTTAGGTCATCAGAAACTCGCATCCTGTATTTCCTGGCTCACATGCAGAGGCTCACATCTAGGACATTGGGCACGTTCATATTTGTTTCTCAGAAAACTTTAGTAAAATTGGATACCCTTTTGGCTCCTTAGCCTGGTCCTGTTGCCTTTTTTTGGTTTCACTGTCATTGTTTCAATACTTTTTCAGACATCTACCTTGCATGTCCTATCAGTCTCTCACAATCGGTCTCAATACGTGTGGTCTATTCACTTTTTAAAATAGCTTGATTCTCAGCTCACTAACAAGTCATTCTAACTCTTTGACGCTGGAATCATGTACTTCCACCAAAACACAAACAACACTTCTACCTAGACACACTCACTTGAATGATTTGAGACCTCCCTTGACACTATCGGGAAGCTTTGACAAAGTTGATATACAACTGCATGGTTAGCATAAGATGCAACAAGTATTTTGCTAATGAATCAAAAGTACCTCCTAAGTCAGTACACTTTCAACAAGGAGAAACATATGGCAGTTCCTTGCTCGACTTGGACTCACCAGAAATGGAAAGACCTACTCACGAATGGAGTAAAGCTTTTGAAGAATACAAAAATGATGAAAACCAAAAAAATGAAGATATCGATGGTGAAGAAGAACAAAACATTGACCATCCTTTGTTTGATTTAGACAGTGAAGAAGACATTACTAAAGAAGAATACAATAAACTCAAACAGAGTAAAAATTTTCAAAAAACATTGGAAAAGATAATTGGTGAAGACAAAGAGAAATACTTTCTCCATCTAGCATCCACTGAAGTAAAACTACCTAAAATTATTATGTTGAACAACTAAAGGAAAAGGAGGTGTCAATTCCTATCTCTATTCTCGCCAAACAACTAACCTTGATGCAAACTGAACTTGCAAATCTCAAACAAGAGAAGGCTAAACCAAAGACAAAATACTCTTTGGACTCCATTTGTCCATTTCCTTTTGAAAAGAGTATTAATATGGTTCCGTTTCCTCCCAACATGGAAAGGAAAAAATATGACAAGTATATAGGAGAGACTAACCCACATGACCATGTGAGAGAGTTTTGTGCTCTAAGCATAGAGTACATGCATGAACCTACATACCTAATGAGGATATTTCTGGAAATCCTAGGTGGAAATGCTATGGAGTGGTTCTCAAAATTCACACCCATGGTAAAAAATTTTGAGGAGTTAATTCAATGGTTTATCCAATATTACTCCTATAATATACAACATGATATAACCACGATGGATCTATGTAACACTAAGCAAAGAACCGGCGAATCCTTTGCACACTTTCTACAAAGGTGGAGGAAATTTTTGCAAGATATTCAAGAGCTATTCCTGAATCTAAAAAGATGGAAATCTTTGTTAATAACTTGATACCTAAGTTGAACTACACATTGCAAATGCAAGATTTTTTGGAATAGTCCCAAAGGATAACTGAGAGGGGGGGGTGAATCAGTTATCAACTACTTTAATTATTTTCTTTACTTAGATATAAATTAACATAAAGCAAATGCACATTCAGATAACACAATAGAGAACACAACAATTTTGGTTACGAGGAAACCAAATAGGTAAAAACCCTAGTGGGAATTAGCACCCACAAAGAACTGTACTTGGGTATAATTATCCCTGTTAAGAGATCTTGCAACCCAGTTATGATTTTTTATTTACAATGCAATAAGTACAGAGACCAGGTCAAAGGTCAGACCCTGTTAGGAGTCTTTTACAAGTAACTCAATTAGGGGTGAGGACTCACTGTCCAAAAGCTCACTGCTAAAATGATGAAGGCTACAACCTTCAGTAGAACAAATATACGCTATATCTGATAGATTAACTATTTGAGTAGACCTGTTGTCTTGATCAGTTCTAGTAAATTGTATACTTCCACTTCTTCTTCACATAGATCTTTTCTTGATGAATGAAATTTCTCTACTATCCCAAAACAATGTACATTCTATTCTGTACTTTTTCTATCTTTATTCTTCTCATTCACACTTGGCGTTCATCAAATGAACTACTATAAGTATCTTCTCCAAAGGATGTGATCTTTTTCAGCTCTAGGAGTCCCTTCAATACTTCTTTAGTCATCCACATCAACCATGCAACTTGATTAGAAACACGCAACTCAGACTGAATAGACACGATGCTTCAAAAAGTCAGCTCCACCAAATTAACTCCAACTTCACTATTCTGATAGAACATGTTTGGTGCCTTTAGATAATTATCTTTAACTCATAACTAAACATGAATACAAACATGCATATTGCAAAGATAGGTGCAACTCAAGAAATAATGTAATTACATTGGCTCTTAACAGATAGTCTTCAGTCTCTTTAACTGTCATAACTGATTAGCATAACTCAACTAAAACTTCATAACTAACTCAACGTGAATGCACATAGCATCTAGAACATGTATACACCATGGAAATGAACACACATAGCTCCAGAATATCTATATTAATAATTGCATATAGAACACTATTGTATATTATATGTTGTCATCAATGACAAACATACAATCAATTATTTGCACAGAAGTAAATCTCCAACAATCTCCCCCTTTGACATTGATGGCAACATATGATGTTATCAACTCAAAGTGTCTTCCTTATTTTTACAATCTTCTCAATATCCTCATCAAAAGTTCCTCTTCACTGTTGCTACTTTGTATACTCCCCCAGAGTAAATGCTCCCCCTTACTAATACTCCCCCTTTGACATCAATGAAAAAGGGTGTTAGACACAATTAAGCATAGGTACTACTCCATAAGTAGAGTAGTCAACCATTCATCAGTCACCAAGGACTGATGTTCTTGCTACAAATTCTAATCAGACCCAGGAAAGGGAATTACTCCCAACTTCTCCCTGAGATACTCAAAAGTATCTTTTGATAATGGTTTTGTAAAAATATCTGCTAATTGTTCTTTAGTGATCATATAATCCAAATTTACTTCTCTGTCGGTAACTTTTTCTCTTAGAAAATGGTATTTGATCTCAATGTGTTTTGTATTTGCATGCATCACAGGGTTCTTTGACATATTAATAGTACTAGTGTTGTCACAGTGAATAACAATAGGATAATCAATCTAAATACCAAAGTATTTAGTCATCTGTTTGCCAAACCATTTTTCAACAATTCAATGCTGCTGCAACATACTCAATTTTTGTTGTTGACTGAGAGATATAATTCTTCTTTTTACTTGTCCAAGTGACCAATCTGTCTCCAATAAATACTGCTCCTCCTGATGTACTCTTTATGTCATCAACACAACCTGCCTAATCTGCATCTGTATACACATGAAGTTGTATATTCTTTGAGTTAGGATACCATGAACCATAGTTGATAGTCCCTTTTAAGTATCTGAATATTTGTTTTATTGCCATTAGGTAATTTTTCTTGGGTTCAACTGCAAATCTTCCAACAATGCCAACTGCACTAGAAATATTAGGTCTAGATTGAGTAAGATATATGAGTTTTCCAATCATAGACTTGTATAGGGTCTTGTCAACTGCTATGGAATCATCATCTTTAGAAAGCTTGCTTCCTGTTAGCATGGGGGTTCTTATTGGTTTGCAATCATCCATCTTGAAAGTCTTCAATATCTCCTTCACATACTTAGACTGATTTATGAATATGCCTTTGTCATTTTGTTTTACATTCAATCTAAGAAAATATTTGATAGGTCCAATCATGCTCATTTCAAACTCACTTTTCATTTCTTTGGAAAATTTTGCACTAAGTTTGTCATTACCTCCAAAGACAATGTCATAAAAAAAAATAGCAATGAGTATTAATCCTTCATCTATCTCTCTTATGAATAAATTACAGTCTGCTACTCCTTTTCTGAATCCTATCTTTGTTAAGTAACTATCAAGTCTCTCATACCAAGCTCTTGGGGCCTGTTTAAGTCCATAAAGTGCTTTCTTTAATTTTCATACCATGTCTAGTTTTTCTGAAAGTTTGAATCCTTCAGGATGCTCTATGTAGACTTCTTCCTTCAAGTCACCATTCATAAAAGTTGACTTGACATCCATTTGATATACTTTAAAGCTATTGAATTTTGCATAAGCCAAAAACAACTTGATAGCTTCTAGTCTACTCATAGGGGCAAATGTATCAGTTTAGTTTATTCCTTCTCTCTAAGCATATCCTTTACATACTAATCTTGCTTTGTTCCTTACCATTGTGCCTTCTTCATTCATTTTGTTCCTGAATATCCACTTTGTTCCAATCATGTTCTAGTCATGAGGTCTAGGGACTAGTTCCCATGTTTCATTCCTGATTATTTGATCTAATTCTTCTTGCATAGCACTTTTCCAATCTGAATCTTTGTACGCATCTTCAATACTTAAGGGTTCAATCTGTGAAAGTAAGCATACCTCTTCATCAGCGGTTGAACCTTTTTCTTTAGATCTTGTCAAGACTTTTGCGCTCTGATCTCCAATGATATCTTCCTTAGAGTGGTATTTGGATGTGTATTTTGAGTGCTTAGGAGTGATACTTTCATCTGAAATCTATGATTCTTCTACACTTGGTTCAGGATTGTTACATGAAACATCAATACAGTCAAACATTTCTTCAATAACTGTGTCCTTATTTATGGATTTGGCCTCATCTTCAATCAAGGAAGCATAGTCATAATATCTTTCTTGAATCATAAACTTCTCATCAATCTTCGCATGAGTACTTTCAATGATCTTCTTTAATCTTAGATTGAAACATCTATAGGCTTTTCTTTTAGTAGAGTAACCAAGAAAAATACCTTCATCGCTTCTAGCATCAAACTTGCCAATGCTATCATCTCTCTTGATGTAGCACTTGCTTCCAAAGATTATGAAGTATTTTATAGTAGGTACATTACCAAACCAAAGTTCATAGGGTGTCTTGTCTGCACCTGGCCTCAATTGTATTCTATTGATAGTATAGACTACTATATTTACCTCATCTCTCCAATAGGTATGTGCAACCTTTCCTTCAATCGTGACAGTGCGTGCTGTGTCAAGTATTTTTTCTGTTCCTTCTTTCTACAATCCTATTCTGCTGAGGGGTTCTAGGTGCACTTAACTGTCTCTTGATTCCATGTTCTTCAAAGTAATCATAAAACTGGTCAGAGGTGAATTCTCCTCCTCTATCAGATCTCAGACATTTTATCTTTAGTCCAAATTCATTCTCAACCTTAGCTTTGAACACTTTGAACTTATCAAAATCTTCAGATTTGTCTTTTAAGAATGCAACCCACATCATCCCTTAGAAATCATCAACAAACAAAATGAAATACCTTTCTCTATATTAAGATCTTGTTTGAGTAGGTCCACATAGGTATGTATGTATCAGATCTAATTTGTTTTCTGTAGAGTCTTGTTTTCTCCTGAATGAGGTACTCACATGCTTCCCCATCAAACATTCCCTGCACATGGTGTCAACTGGTCTTGCAATACTTGGAAGGTCTCTTACTACCTTTACATTACTTATCTTGACTATGTTGTCAAAATTGATATGACAAAGTCTCTTGTGCCATAGCCAACTGTCATCCACTTTTGCAACAAAACAACTTACTTCTGAATTGAGCTGAAAGACATTAACTTTGGTCTTTGAGCCTGATGCAATCATGTCTCCTTCTTTTTTGTTAATGATGCACTGGTTTTTTTTCAATTCCAACTAATATCCTTTAAAAGCAACTGTCCAACACTTAGTAAGTTATGATGTAAACCATCAACATAAAGAACATCATCTATCTTATTCTTTCCATCTAAGGTGATAGAACATCTGCCTATGATAGGTTTTGGATTTTTATCTCCAAATCTAACCATGATACCTTTGTATTTTTCCAAATTTACAAATTTGTCTTTGTCTCCTGTCATGTGGTGTGAACATCCATTGTCAATGATCCAGTCAGTTCTGATGTCAACTTTTGAAACTAATGCTAGCTCTTGTATTTTTTCTTCATCTTCTTTGTCCATTTCTTCAAGCATCTTTTCAATTTATTTAATGGAAAAGAAACCAATTTCATCTTTTGATGAATCATCATCAGTTACACCATCTTCAGCATGATAACATTCCTTAGTGTACTTGGGCTTGTAATCTGATCTGAACTTCTTGACTCTTATAGGACACTTGGATGCAAAGTGACCAACTTTGTTGCATGAAAAAAATTTGAATGGTAGTTGTCCTTCATATTTCCCTTTACCTTTCCTTTCTTTCTTGGCAATCATAGCAATGATTTCTTCTATTTCTGTATCCACTTCTTCATTATTACTAGAGTTTCTTATGGATTTCTTTCTGTGGACTGAGGCTTTGAAAGCTGTCTCACTTTTGGGTTCTGTCTTCAATCTTGATATCTCAAATGCAGATATTTTGCTGATCAAAGTTTCTCTCTTGAAGTCTTTGTAAAATTGCATAGTATCATTTAAGATATTGATCTTTCTCTCATAGTATGATTTTAGTATGGTCATTAGTTTTTCCATTATATCATGCTCTGAAATTTCTCCACCATTGTTCCTGATACCTGAAACTGCTTCATTAAGTCTTTGATTGTAGGCTCTAATGTTTTCTTCAGGTAGCATCTCTAAGATATTGTACCTTTTCTTCCATGTCTTTCTGCACACATTCTTTTCTTGGATGTCTCCTTCAAACACATCTTCTAAGTATTTCCAAATAGAGTATGCTTTATCTTCCTTCTTGATCTCAGAAAATTCACTGTCAAATAGGTTACTGATTAGGGCTTCTTTGGCGATTGCATTTTGAGTGAACACTTCCTTTTGTTTGATTGTAGAGTCTTCTTCTACAAGGTCTCTTCAATTTCTTGAGTGGAAATCTCATAGATCTCAAATCCAACCCACTGAAGATGTGTTATCATTTTGTTCTTCTAGTCAAGATATTTTTCTCCATCGAACTTAGGACTATCTTTCCTGAAGTATGCCATCTGATCTACCTTAAGCTATTAGGATTTCTCTCCAAGGCACTTGGCTCTGATACCAATTGTTGGAATGGTCCCAAAGGATAACTGAGAGGGGGGGGGGGGGGGGGGGTAAATCAGTTATCAGCTACTTTAATTCTTTTTTTTACTTAGATATCAATTAACATAAATAAAATGCGCATTCCATTCAGATAACACAATAGAGAACACAAAAATTTTGGTTACGGGGAAACCAAATAGGTAAAAACCCCGGTGGGAATTAGCACCCACAAAGAACTATACTTGAGTATAATTATCCTTGTTAAGAGATCTTGCAACCCTGTTAGGATTTTTTCTTTACAATGCAATAAGTATAAAGACCTGGTTAAAGGTCAGACCCTGTTAGGAGTCTTTTACACGTAACCCTATTAGGGGTGAGGACTCACTATCCAAAAGCTCACTGCTAAAATGATGAAGGCTGCAACCTTTAGTGGAACAAATATACACTATATCTGATAGATGAACTGTTTGATCAGACCTGTTGTCTTGATCAGTTCCAGTGTATTGTATACTTCCACTTCTTATTCACATAGATCTTTTCTTGATGAATGAAATGTCTCTATTGTTCCAAAACAACGAACATTCTATTCTGTACTTTTTCTGTCTTTATTCTTCTCATTCACAATTGGTGTTAATCAAATGAAATACTATAAGTATCTTCTCCAAAGGATATGATCTTCATTGGCTCTAGGAGTCCCTTCAATACTTCTTTATTTGGCCACATCAACCATGCAACCTGATTAGAAACACGCAACTCAGACTGAATAAATGCGATGCTTCATAAAGTTGGCTCCACCAAATTAAGTCCAACTTCACGATTCTGATAGAACATGTTTGGCACCTTTAGATAATTATCTTTAAATCATAACTAAACATGAATACAAACACGCATATCACAAAGATAGGCACAACTCAAGATATAGTGTAATTACGTCGGCTCTTCGTAGATAGTCTTCAATCTCTGTAACTGTCATAATTGATTAGAATAACTCAACTTAAACTTCATATCTGACTCGGCGTGAATGAACATAGCATCTAGAACATGTATACACCATGGAAATGAACACGCATAGCTCTAGAACATCTATACTAATAATTTCATATAGAACACTGATGTATATTATATGTTGTCATCAATGAAAAACATACATTCAATTATTTGGATAGAAGCAAATCTCCAACAAGATTCCCCTAGCTTTGACAGGATGATCAAGAATGCCATTCGTATGGAAGAAGTCATGGTTAAAAAGGGAGAAATCTCCCTCCAAAGTGATAACAAACCTACCAACTCTAACAACAAGCCTAAATGGTGGAAAAAAAAACAAGATTGTTGTTAACGATGGAGTGGTAGATGCATCTAATGCTAATCCTAAACCAACAGTGTTCAATCTGACAAGTAGCATGCAAGCAAGTAAAGATGCCAAGGTAACAACCTCCATACCTAAAGAAAAAAATGAGAATAACAAGGGTCGACCATGGACTTCCAAACCTCAAAGAATATTTACTACTTTGGGAGAACCTCTTAAGACCATTTTAAAAACACTCTTGGACAACGAATTTCTCACGATCCTGGATTCAAAACCATGGGAACCAGAAGTCAAACCAAGGTGGTGGGATAACAATTCTTATTGTGTCTTTCACAAAAAAAAAGGACATAAGACTAATAACTATCTTAAAATCAAACATGTTATCCAAGACCTTATTGAAGGAGGAAAGATCAAAGTGGAAGGGAACACCACTAATGAAGTCCATACAAAATTTAACAAGCCATTCCCTATTTATGAGAAAGGGGAAGCATCTAAAGGAAAAGGACATGAAGTAAATTACGCCTACTCTAATAATGATAACATGATCAACATGATAGACATTAAAAATGAATCAATTAATGTGGTCACTATAAAAGGTGTTCAAGACACATTTTCCCACTCCAATGCAGTAACCCAAAGTCAAGCACAAGTCACAATCAAAGGGCCTAAATCCTCATCCAAACCAGCAATGAATTCCAAGGTACCCATTGCCACTATTCCCAAACCAGGGGAAACAAGACAAATAGTTACTATTCCCGCAACAAAGTATAACTTGGTAGATCAATTGCAGCGAACCTCTACTCAAATTTACATTTTTAAGTTACTTAAAATCTCCTTACTGCATAGGGAAATTATTGAACAAGCCCTACATATAGAAAATGTGCCAAAGAAAATTGATGTAGAAATATTCCAAGCAATGGTTAATCACATCTCAGCACCGCATTACCTCTCTTTTTCAAAAGAAGATGATAAATCATTGACACATCCACATAATCAAACCCTTCATATTGAAGTCCTAATTCATAAGTCCCGTGTTAGATGTGTATTGATAGATGGAGGCACAGGGTTGAACATTTGTACCCTTAATCTAATCAGGAAGCTGTGTCTCTCAGAAAAAACCATTGATTCAAGAAGAAAAATCACTATCAAAGCTTATGATGAAGAAGAAATATCCTCTAAAGGTCTCATTGTTCTACCCATCAGAATAGGACCATTTAAAAGAAATGTCATATGTCAAGTTTTGGATCTACCCTTGGCTTACAAAATACTATCAGGGAGACCTTAGATCCATGAAATGCAAGTAGTACCATCTACTTACCACCAATGTATCAAATTCTAACATAATGGGGTGGAAGTGAAAATTCCTACAGATGCCAGGTATACTTGCAATAATGTTAAAGTTGGTAATATGGTCTCGCATAAAAAGGAAGTTCCAAAAGAAATTGTAGCTGAGACTACCAAAGACATGGTTATGAAAAGTTTTGGAAAGACCTTAAAACTTGAAGAAACTAGCATGGGAGAATACAAGCTGGACATGACCCCATCATTCACAGAACTTCTAGTGTCACCAAGATCCTATGGGAAACCTTCCCCATCTTTCACACCCACTACATCTAAAAATCTAGAAGTTCATAAAGAAACTGGTATGGTTAAAGAATCTACCTCTCAAGGGGATGACAACAAAGAACAAGAAGTCTTGGCCTGGCTCTACCAGGGATAACCAAAGGAGAATTAGGTAAAAAATATGGATATATCCCCATAGAAGTATGGTAAAGGATATTATCTTCTCAAACAAATGGGATATAAAGGAAAAGGACCTTTAGGCGAAAAAGGAAAAGGACTTATTGAACCTATACACATGGAATTCATGGATACCAAAGATAAAATAGTGCTAGGTTTCAATAATAAATCTAAAGACTCTACTTCAAAAGATAGTCCGATCTTTGATAAAGGAAGTGATGAAGAAGAAGAAATAGAACTAGCACAATGGACCTGTGATAGGTTATTATATATTGGTGCAGAATATCCTGAATATCAAGGAGAAAGATATGTACCAAGCTTTGAGACACCACAAGACACTCATATCCCTTTGTTAACACAAGCTACTATTCAAGAGGTAGAAGAAACAACAACAGACACTTCAGAGGTGCCATTGATAGAAACAACTACTGAAGACACACCCCAACCACAGAGTTCACATCCTAATTGGGGGCAGTTGGTAATAATCACACATGTCCTAGATTTACCACACTTTGATCTAAAAGGGACTAATAGAGTACATCATGTAACTATTGCTGAATTCTTAAATAGGTCTAATGACGAAATAACAAACTCCCATGATTATGAGTGGGATGATCTATCTGTTGCCACAGAGGACATTGAAATAGATGTGATTCACATGTTTTCAGCTCCATCAGAACACTGAGAGAATTCTAACACTGCTCCTAACATTATTGATGTTCCCGAAGCAGAGGAGGTATCCCTTCCTTGACTCGTTAATGAAGAAACTAGTATTTTCCTAGGTCTCAAAGAAATTTAGAGGCTACAAGATAGGATCCTCCTTATATGAAGGGATGGAGATGAAAGTTCCACTAATGAGTCACTAGAGTTAGGTCCATATATAACTAACAACGACTTCGATAATGACAATCTAACTCTTATTGATCTAAACATCAAAGATATAGACTTAACAGAACATGTCATGTCAGTTAATAGTCTTGATGCTGATGTGATGCTGTCATTCCAAAAATCCAACTCCTTGTCTTTAATAAACCCAGACCTAATTGATTGGACTAATACAGATCCTACTCCTATCCTAGACTTCCCTAATGACTACACTTTGGCTTGCTATCTAAATGCTTGTAAACCTTACCCTTCTTCCACCAATGCAAGGAGCGTGAACATGTCACAAGAGGATATCAAGTTTCTCAGCCACAAATTGAAAAATAAAAAGAAGAAAAGAACTGACGGTGAAAACCACGTTGTGGCAGTGTCAAATTCTAAAATAGTAAAAACAAAAGACGTATCTGATGGTGAAAACCTCTCAGAGGTACCAAAAGTTGAGATTCTTGATATCCTCCTTGAGAAATTTCAAGAAAGATCTTTAGTTTTGATAGAACCAACACAACCAGTTAAATTGGGCACAATTGAAGCTCCTCAAATTGTTCACCTAGAAAAATCCTTGTCAGATGAGGAGAAGATACAATTCACTAAGTTCTTGAAAGAGAAAAAGATCAACTTTGCATGGTCTTACACAGATATGCCTGGACTAGATCCTGAATTAATAATGCACCATTTATCTATAGCTCCTGGGATCAAACCCATGAAACATAAACTAAGAAAGATTAATCCTCATGTTTCATTACTGGTAAAAGTAGAGCTAGAGAAATTATTGAAAGCTGGATTCATCAGAGTCATCGCTTACGCAGGATGGATTTCTAATGTGGTCCTACTATCTAAATCAGATAAATCTATAAGGATCTATATAGAATTTAGAGACTTAAACAAAGCATGTCCTAAAAATAATTTTCCACTACCAAATATTGATATGATCATAGATCTCACAACAGGCTACCAAATGTACTCGTTAATGGATGGTTTCTTAGGCTATAACTAGATTAAAATTGATGTTGAAGATCAAGAGAAGACCACATTTACATGCATATGGGGAACCCTTTGCTGGAATGTTATGTCATTTGGGTTAAATAATGCGGGTGATACATACCAAAGAGACATGACTACTATATTCCACGATATGATGCATAAAAACATGGATGATTACGTGGATGATACCTTTGCTAAATCAAAATAAAGGACTACTCATATTGATGACTTGAGGAAGATATTGGATCATATGGATCAATTTCAACTTAGGTTCAATCCAAAGAAATGTGACTTTCAGGTCCAATCAGGAAAGCTCTTAGGGTTTATTATTTCAGAAAAAGGAATAGAGGTAGACCTTGAAAAAGTTAAAGCAATACCAGAAATGACTCCTCCCTGCAACATTAGTCAAATAAGGACATTACAAGGGAGACTCTAGTCAATTAGGAGGTTCATGTCACAACTTGCAGATAAAGCTCAACCCTTTACCAAATTCCTACATAAAGGTGTCACCTTCAAATGGGATGAACATTAGGAAGCCAACTTTAAAGAATTAAAAGAGTACCTAGCTGCTCCTCCTATTCTTATGGCACCCATTCATGGAAAACCATTACTCCTATATATTTCAACTACAACTACATCACTGGGGGTATTGCTGGCACAAGAGGATGAAACTAAAAATGAAAGAGAAATATACTACATCAATAGAACACTAGTATCTTATGAACTCAACTACAACATAATTGAAAAATATTTCTTAGCAGTTGTCTTCGCATCACAAAAATTGAGACATTATATGCTATGACATATAGTATGACTCATTGCAAAGATAGATCCTTTGAAGTATCTCCTAAGCAAGATAGCATCAACAGGATGACTGGCAAAGTGGGTCCTCATTCTGAGCAAATTTCACATTGAGTATGTGGATAGAAGGGCTATTAAAGGACAAGTCCTCGCAGATCAATTAGCTGATTCACCACTCCAAGATGATGAACCTTTAAGAATTGAGTTCCCTGATGAAACAACTATGCATCTAACTGAGTATCCGTGGAAGACTTAATTTGATGGTTCTTTCACACAACAAGGTTCTAGAGTAGGAGTTCTATTCATAAATTCTCAAGGCTACAAAATACCCAAGTCATACAAATTGATGTTTCAATACACAAATAACATTTCTGAATATGAAGCATTGGTAAATGGTCTTAAACTTGCTATGGAATGGAAGATTGTAGAGTTACATGTGTATGGTGAGTTGCAGCTCATTATCAATCAAGTAAATGGAGATTATCAGACCAAAGAAGAGAAGTTGATGCCCTACAAGCAACTGGTTGATTAC
This sequence comes from Thuja plicata, assembly GCA_018584345.1. Taxonomy (NCBI): domain Eukaryota; kingdom Viridiplantae; phylum Streptophyta; class Pinopsida; order Cupressales; family Cupressaceae; genus Thuja; species Thuja plicata. Next base: position 100,787 of record MU217855.1, on the reverse strand, counting down.
TTAAAGAAGTACTTTGTCTTCATCACATTCCAACAAGTACTCAGAATAGAGAACAAAGATGCAGATGATATGGCTACACTGGCATCCACGTTACAATTGGAGGAACAACAATTCCTCTATGACTTATTTGTGAAAGAGTTATCCTACCCAGCCTTTGATACACCTAAATACCAAGTAATTTGTGCTTTGAACACCTAAGACCAATCTCGGTATGCTAAGATCATCGCTTACCTAACTGACCAAACTATACCTAATGATCTATCTAGAAATGAGAAAAGATCCTTAATCAGTACAACATCACATTATTTCCTCATTACTAATAACTTATATAGATGAGGTCTTGATGGTACACTTCTAAGATGTTTAGAACACAAAGAGTTAGATCGTGCATGAAAAGAAGTCCGCGAAGGTGTATGTGGATCACACTCAAATGGCTTTTCACTAGCTAAGAAACTGCTTAGAGTAGGCTATTACTAGCCCACAATGGAAAAAGATGCTATTCAATTTTCCAAAACATGTCATAAATGCCAAACACATGGAAATATTATCCATGCTCCTACCAGAGAACTCATCCCATTCATAACACATTGGCCATTTCAACAATGGGCCTTTGATTTGGTTGGAAAAATATATCCTAATTCTTCAAGTGGACACAAGTACATCATTATGTCCACTAAGTATTTCACAAATTGGGTCAAAGCCGTGACACTGATCAAAGCCACTAGAAAATAGGTGGCTATGTTCATCTTGAACTACATTATTTCTAGATATGGGATACCCTCTTCAATTGTAATAGACAATGGGGGCCAATTTAAAAACCAAGACATCGAAGACCTTTGCACACAGTTTCACATTGCTCAACATTGTTCCTCAATATATTATCCTCAAGGTAATGGACAAGCTGAGACATCTAACAAAAATATTCTCAAGATCCTACACAGAACTGTGAGTAAGTCTAGTAGAGAGTGGCATTTACAATTAAACCTGGCACCTTGGGCCTACAGAACAAGCATCAGAACACCAACAAGAGCCACACCATTTTCCCTAGTCTATGGCACTGAGGTAGTATTACCTATTGAGGTTGAAATCCCATCTTTGTGGGTATCTTTACAAGGTCTTGTTACTGATGAACAATACCACATTGATAGGGTAAATTCTTTAGACTTACTTGATGAGCGTAGACAACAAGCATTCAATCATTTGAAAGTGTACCAAACACGCATGTCAAAAGGGTAAAATAAAAAGGTCAAACCATGACACTTTCAAGTGGGGGATCTCATTCTGAAAGAGAATCATAAGAACTAGCCTAATAGAGAACAAAAAGGAAAGTTTGAACCGAACTGGCTAGGACCCTATGTCATTACTGTGAATTTTGGGACTGGAGCTTATCATCTAGCTACACCTGAGGGAGATGTTCTCCTAGATCCCATTAATACTCTACATTTAAAGTATTTCTATGCTTGATGTCTGGCTAGTAGAGCCCGTGTAGTGCAAATCTCAGAAAATACCAAAAAAATCAAAAAATTGATCTTGAAGAAACTCAAAAACAGTGGAAAAAGTCCTGACAAAATGCTATCCTTGGTGAAAACCTGGCAAACAGGCGCCTTGCTAATACAAAAAAATTCAAAAAAAGAAAAAATAGAAAAAAAAAAATTTGAAAAAGAGAAAAGTGCCTTGATGAGAACCTGGTACATAGGCATCTTAGTAGAAAAAAGAAGTTTTGTCGAGTGGTGAAAACCTAGCAAACAGGTGCCATTCAAACTCTGTGCTCTCTCTATCAATGAACTGATGACGCTAAATCTTCATACTTACACCTGTGCTATTTGGTGATGCTGATTCCTTACATGTGTCTTATCCTTGCTTGGGATTTGTCTGTGTCTGCGTCTTAGGAATGGTCATTCTGCACCGGGGGCATATTTTCTATCTTGGTTAGTTCACATCTGCTAGTTTATCCTAAGCATCTTATCTAGGATGGTTTGCCTCTCCAAAATGGTAATAGTCATCACACTTGTGTTTCTCAACAACTTGACATCCAGGAAATTAAAACAGACTAGTGTTTTTCAACGCTTTACACAATGTTTCTAAGACATTACATGGATTGAAATTATTGACACAATTACTTTCTCATGCACTCAAATAGGAAAGCACATTGCTTACATTCCAACATTCTGATTGATGAATCTTTCCTGCGCTTGACAAATAAATCAATAGTATTTCTCAATACTACTTAAACACACAGTTTGATCTTGGTTTGGTTATATTTATTTTTCTGTTCCCATGATGTTTCATACTAAGGGCATCTAAAGCAATTATAAATTTTCTTTGGTTGATTCTCAATTGGTGATTGTTATGTCTTCCGAGTTACTCTATGACATCTTTTTCAAAGAAAAAGAGTCGCAAGGATAGGGGGCATAATGTTTTCTTAGTTTTGTGTGTATGGTGATTATTCTAAATGATCCTATAAATTTCACCTAACCTGGATTTTTATGGTAAGAGTTGCCAACATGAGTGGATAGCCACATATATCTCAATCTTGGTTATGTGTAAACTACGGTGAGGTTGAAACAATTACCTTGTCTATTTTCTAAAAATTAGATTCTCACTACGGTGTACGCTACATGTTGTACCCAAGGATATGAATTTTCAAGGTCATTACAAGTCACATATCTTACATTACATTTAAAAAGAAACTGATTCTAAACATTAAAAGGAGATAACTAACTTATCATCCTAGCTTCTATGCCTTGATGCCTAAGTTTTTTTCTGACATTGTAAGTATTCATACTTTCATGATACCAGTGGGTATTAGTGATAGTTGTACTATCAGGTGATATCCATTACAACAAAGCGCTCAATGATGATAATGTACTACAAAATTAGTGAAAATCCTAAGAGTCTACATGTAGATGCATTTAGGGATTGCATGATTCATTTTAAAGAGAACAACATAAAAAGGGATTTAAGCTCAAAATGATTTCTATTTTTCATCCTAAATCCAAGTTAATTACATAATCAAATATTACAGATATCAATGTGATTACACATCCATGGCATACATTTTGCATTCATAAAAAAAGCAAGTGAAAATACAAAAAACAAAGCATTCATATAGTACATTTATTTTACATCCTAAAAATGCATCCATACATTTACTTGCATATGAAAATTTTAAAAAAATTCATTTGTATATTCACTTAGTATCATTTAAAACACATTCATATCAGTAATAAATCAAATGTGCATAAATGATGTCATCACATATCTAATCTAACTCATCAAGAGACCAAGATAAATATAATCACATGTGCATCAGAATCTAAAAGATATATATCACATGTGCATCAGAATCTAAAAAAATATATCACAGCATGAGAAACCCATGAGCATGTCAAAATTGGGAACAATTGCATGAAATATATATCAACTCATGGCAACATATCAACACTATGGAACTATCTACAAAAAGAGTATCAGGGTATTAGTATGAATCAGATATACATGTATAAATATCTAGGTACAAAAGAATGATCTCCAAAAGATCTAGATGTACAATATGGTCTAACAAAAATGATACAACAATAATAACTCATGTCTGACTCCCACCCTCTCCTTGATCTGGAGGAGGAGGAGGAGGTGGTACAAATGGAGCTGCTGGTGGTGGCATGGCCCCCTCTAAATGCTAGGCCAAACTTGAAAAATATGGTGCTCTCTGCCCCTCTGGTACTGCCTCATGATATAGAGAATAATAGTATGTAGCTCTTTGCCCCTGGTGTACTACAGTATGAGCCTGTATATCTCTCTCTTCCCTAAGCCACTTGATAGGCCATTTTAATGGCATCTTTTAGATACCTTAGAAGAACTTTTGTTAGGTCCTTTCTTATGTTTTCTATTGTTATTCCAAGACTTTATGCTCTAAAACTATTATTATGTGGTAGTCAACCACTGAACCTATGCCATGGACGTATACTACTTAATGTGCTTTATCGGGATGAATATGCTCTATTCAATTGCTATGAAATTTTGATCATGTTTTATGAACGAATTGACTACTTGAGCAATATATAATGTATGTACTTTGAATAAATGCCATGAATGATTTTATCCTAATGGTGTTAATATAGCCCATCGAAGTAGCAACTGTCATCTTGTTCAGGTGAGCACGTCTATGTGTTGGTCTCTTGACTCGGTCCTGCAGTAGACGCGCATAGATAAAGCATCAACCTAACAATGGTGGAAGGTTTCTGGATTGATCTAGGTAGAGATAGTTGAGCGAAGAATTGGTGAGTGCAATAATTTCTTTGATGAAATCTAGGAGAGAGTGGGAAGTTAGATCTATTGTCTACGCAGTTCTTTCCTCTCTTCTTGACCGATTCTATTTCCTATTTTCTTGTTTTCCTTTCTATTAGATGGTTATAATAAAAGCTCTACCTTTTCTTAGGGCATGTGGAGTTTAGTAGTTATATTTTTTTCCCTTTAAATAAAATCCCACTCCTGTGTGAGAAGGGGGGCAGTAGTATTATTATAGTTTCATTTTGTTATTTCATTGTTGTTGAGAATTCTTGTACTCTTTTATTCAAGTTAATGAGAAAATGAAATTTTGAGTTCAGTACTATTTAATTGAGTGTTCTAGGTACTCACCCAAGGGAGCCCACTTGGTGAGGAATCTATAGTTTAGATTCATTCTAGTTATCTCACTTTCCTACATTTCTTTTATTTCAATTCCTATATTGAACAGCTCCTACAGCCAAAGCCACAAGATAGCTACCACTTCTTGTGACCGGGCGGGAGAGTAACTAAAGCATTATAGTTATTTGTGTGCACTCTTCCATCCTACTAGTAGCATTCATTTTCATCCTTTATTTTCAAGCTTTTAATTTCATAGAAATAGTTTATATTTCCTGTAAGTATTCATTTCCTGCAGCAATAGTATAGTTTCCTTTTGAAAGCATTTATTTCCTACAGCCATAGAGTAGTTCCTTTCCAGCATTTATTTCCTATAGCAATTATAGAATGATTGGTTGAGAAAGTTCTTGGTGCATATATACTTCCGGCCCATTTCAAGTAACACGTCCCTAGGTTTGACATATTAAATGAGTTTATTATAAAGTGGATGAAGTGCTTAGTTGGATGTCCAATCCCTGAGTTAAAGGATTATGCCTAGTTTTTGAGTCTTTATAGTAAGTGATCACCGCTAAAGTTGTGCATCTTTATCCATAAGAAAATCATCTGATGTAGTGCTCCTAGCCTCTAATGTGGTGATCCTGGCTCTAAGTTTCTCCCACTCCCACTCACATTGTGATAAGGCATCTCCATCCCTTCTAGAACCTCTACATGTGTCCTGTCCTGTGGGCCTATCCTATGGCCTATCCTGCTAGGCATCCCACTACCTCTATCTCTGTTACTCTCTAGTAAGAAGTGGACCATGATCTCTTTGTGGAGAAACAAATCTGAATCAGGTACGCCGAACCTCTCCACTACCACTACCACTAGCACTACCACCAACTACACCCCCACCCCTGTCATCTCCGCCATCATCCCCATCGTCTAAACCCTATCCTCTGTCTAGAGGAGGGTGTCTCCCTTCTCATCCACCATCTTGTCCACCTTCCCTACCTCAAGCTCCCCTATCTCTCTGAGCTCCTCCTCTACCTCTGACAGGATGATCATCGGAAGGATCATAATCTAAAGGGTCCTCGATACGAGGAATGGCCTCATCTGGTACTGTGAATCATGGAAAAGGATGCTGGAGCATCTGTGCTAGATATCCATTAGAACAACCTACATATGCAACATCTAAGTGAAGGTCCCAGGTGACTCTGACCATATCCTTGATCTCCTGATGTGTAGTCTCATACCTCAATTGAGGGCCCCACAATGGTGTCTCATCTCAGATCCATGCATATATGTCATATCCTGGCTCCTGCCTTGTAATTGGCTAAACTATCTCAATACATGGGTATGTAAGAAATGCTCTATAATATATCAGGTCCAACTGATCAAATACCTACCCTTAAATAAGAATGGCATCTATTTCCTGTCAGATGCTAACTCATCACAATCCAAGTATGGCCGCCATACTACTATTATCATATCATCAAAAAGGTGATGCTAGTACTCTACCTTGTCCAGATGGGGCTGCTGGATAAGACCTAAATACATATACACATAAGGCATCTCTGGTGCACGCTGCCTGTCTACTATGGGCCGTGTAACTGGGATGTGCTCCCAAGCCCAGATCTGAAGAATCAGTATCCCTACAGTCATGCTCTGGGAATAATAGTATACAATCTCATGAAGCTCCCTATAAATATGGGTAAGGATGCAGCTACACCACGCAAATCTCTGTCCCAAAACAACCATCTGCTCCAGCATATCTAACCATCCTACTAGAAAACCATGTCATCCTCTATTTGGCATTAGGATGCCACCAATCAATCCAGCTAAGTATACAGACATGCGATCATAGTGATCACACATATAATCCTAGGTGATGTATCTATGAGAAATGGTATCATCTCCAAAGAAACGATGATTTGCACTAATGGAAATGGTAGATGTCGCCTCAAATCGCACCTCGCAACCCATAACTGGAACTCTAAGTATCTACCACACATCCTCTGGTGTGACGGTTATCTCACTAGTTGGGAGATGGAAGGTGTTGTGCTCTGTGTGCCATCTCTTAGAAAGAGAAGTCAACAACCCTCAGTTTACCCTAAAGTTGGGTAAATCTATCAATGATTGTAATCCTACTCAGGCCACTATATCTAGCTCATAATCCGTAAGCTATCGCGACAAGGTGAGGACATGGCCAGGGTATGGTCCTTGAAATTCTACCACCTCAAATGAGACCTGTTTCGAACAATGATAGTAATTACAAAGGCCAATCAGTGTTCTATCTATGATGACTACATAGAAATAGAATCCATTAAGTATTTTTCTATCCAGAAGATCAAAGACAGTTCACATTTTGTAGATTTCTAAGTATAAAACCAGATACAATTCTATATTGATAGGGTACGATCCTTTTCCTATATATGATCCTATATTTATACGATACGATGTGACATACATGGTATGATGCTAGAAATACTGAATACGATGAAAGAGGTGGCGTACAACTCTATTTTGTAGGGTACAACTCCATTTAAAACTCTACCCTAATCTACTATATGCAATACAAAACTTGAAAATGGGGTACGATGCAGGAAATACCGTATGTGACACAGGATTTATTTTATCCATAGGATATGACACAAGTTGAAAAGGGTGTGATCCAGAATCCTAGATTTGACACAAAATTCATTTGGCTATAAATCCTACAAAAATGCATAAAAATTAAATTTGCAAAATTCATAGGGTAGATTTATGAGTACTTACCAGAGGTGCGTAGTCGGTCGGGCATTGATGTCAATGACTGAGCTTGAAATGATACTCTGCTATCGAGACCACCATCTTCTTAGGAGAGCTCTGGAAATTACTAAGGGTAAAAGTGAAAATGAAAAGGTAAAAGGTAATTTTTGGGATACATATTGGACTTTTGAGCTGTTTAGGAGCTCCAAAACTCCTTCCAGACAATTGAAATTTCATTTTGTTCTCTTTTTGATCAATTGGGAACCAAATCAAAGGTGCCTATGACATTTTGCACTGTACAGTAACATTTTATGATCGTTCCCAAAATTGTAGTCTTGCTCCATGTGTACTGAATATGATTTGTCAGCTTCGCACACTTGGTTTTATGGGTTTTCTCTTGTCAAATTGCAAATTATTCATTCAAACATCTTGGTCAGACATCATTTAATCAGATTCCAAACTCACATTTTCACATAATTGTTAGTGAACAAATTTGTCTCTCGGTAAATCTTTTACAGGAAAACTCTACAACCCTTTTGAAAGACAAATGACACTAACAGTTGGGTAAGTGATCTGAACTCACTTCCCTCTAAATTTGATCCTAGGTACAACTCCCTATAAATATTTTATCAATAACATCCACTTTTAAATTTCAAATTTTAACCCAAAAGTTTATAAAGGTTACTTCACCATTCATAGATGAGAAGTATTGTAGAAATACCTTAAGAAAGATAGCAAAACAAAAAGAAAAGAAAAAGAACATTTTCTCTTTCCGCAGATTCAGAAAAAAATACATAACTAATCAAAAATAAGGCAATAGAATATAGATAAAGTCAAGGTATTATGAATCCACAGACATATACATCACAGAGTAAACAAAATTCAACATATGGCACTTTCTCTTTGCTTTCAAACAACACAGATTTGATAAAATTAATTGTAATGTATTTCAAAATTACTACACAGGCAATCATATGAAGTCTGTTCTTTCAATAGTATCAGATTCACCCACATTTGTTCCTCTAACATTCAAATTAAAACTATCACAACAAAATTAAACTATCTAGTTATGATCATTTTCTTTTTTTTTGAACCCCTCTAAAGTTTTTAGTAGCAATACTTATAGTTTTAAAGCACTGAGAGGTCTCCCAAAAAACTTGACCTCTCATGAAATTAGTTATCAAATGAAACCAGAAGAAAAAGGACATCTATCCTTGAGATTTTTCATGTTAATTCAAATAAAAACTAACTGTCTAAATCTAGTTCTTTGTCCCCCGCACGATCCTCGCTTCCCGCTGGGCGTCCTTCTTCTTCGGAAACCGACTGGGTAGGCTTCCTTTCCTTGTACACTTGGACAAGCTCCTTTGCAAATGACAGATGTGGGATCTTGGAATTCATAATCCGGGCCATTGAGGCCTCCTTTCTCCACTTCAACTTCTTCACTTTTTCCACCAGCCCTAGCAATTGATCCACACACAGGTATAACATTGATTCTATCCTTGCCATTTGAGTTAGGTCTGTGGCCTTAATATTAGCCTTTTCTTTGATTATCTTCATTGCTGATTCGAAGGCTTCTAGGGACCCTTTCAATTGCTATTCACCGTAGGTTGCTAGATAAGTATAGGTGAAGTTGATGACCTTCAACTCATTGAGAGTGACCTTCAGAATCTGTTTAGCCTCGACCTCATATTCTTTAGTTTCTATAATGGTGCTTCTTATGATAGAGATATGCCAGCTGATGTTCTTTCTAAGTATGAATAAAATTGATTCTTCAATGGATTTTAGAGATTTTTCTGTGTAGAATATACTGAAGCCGTATCTCTCTATTTCCAAGAATTTCCTCATTGTTGAGACCCATTTTTCCTCTTCTTCATCCTAGACTTGTCACTGAGTCTGCAATTCTCCCATTATAGATTCGGTATCATGGAGGACTATATGTGAGTCTTTAATGTACTGCTGAGTACTTGAAACATCCACTCATCAATCGAAGAGACCAAAGTTTAGCCACATTGAACTTGATTTAGCAAATTTTTACTTTCTATGGAATTTGGATTGATAACCTGTGGGGATTGGATCAATGGCGTAGCGTCAAAGTTGTAGAAAGTGTTTATGAATTGTGATAGTGACACTATTGTCTGTTCATTTATTTCTTTTCTTTGCTATCCTGCCAAGATGTCATTAAAATCTGCTGAGCAGTCTCCTTAAACAGGTGATTCTTCCCTGCCCTACCCATGGTTCCTAATTCAATCTTGGTGATTTCAAAATTTTCTACTGCAACATCCCACTTCTCCTCTTTTGGCCTATAGGTGGCCACTTTATCAGTCCATGTACTTGCTAACAATGTCCTACACTGGGATAGAGATAGGAACTAGGCTTCGTTTCTTGTTCAATGAAGTAGTTAGCCATCTTGGTGTGATACTTGCCATAGTTGGTTGCTCAGTTGTCTTTGGAGGAGTGTCCATCATATCCAAGGTCACATCATCTAGATCAAAGAGGTCTTTCCCTATCTTCTCATCTTCACCAATTTGATAATTCATATCCCCAAATTTATCATCCTCCAAGTTGATTGTTTATGTGTTTTCCCGAGTCATCTTCTCTTTATTTTGAGACCAGATCTTTGATCTGGTGATTCACTGAGGTTAAACTATAGGAGGGGGCTCTGCATCAGATTTCTTCCTAGAATGCTTAGTCCACTGCTTACCTGATGAACCTACATTATCAATTGGTTTATGAGGATTAGAAACAAGAGAAGAGGAATATAAAGGTGAAGATTTAACTTCAATTGACTTAGGAATAGATTGTTTTCTTCTTGCTTGCAGTCATTCCTTAGTTAATTGAAGCACATGTTGTGTCCTATGTTTAATATCATCTTCTTCTTTCATTGACCAGTCAATATCATATTCTTTGTTTCCCAGGGTTCTTTTGAAATTTGGTTCAACTAAGTTTGAACCATTGTCTGTCACACCTTCTACATTGAACTACAACCTCATGGATAGAATAGGAGATATACATAGTTGACTATGATCTCTCTCCTTAAATTGTGACTCATCAGGAAAATTCTCCCATAAATATTCTAGATGGGGAACTAGGAACATATGGGACCTAAGTCCTAGACTCCCACTGGCAAAGTTCTTGTTGTCAAAACTTGTTCTCTCTGTATAAAATTTGAAATAAAAATGATTCAGATCACTCCCTATGCTTATTGCATCTTCAATAGAAAAACATGAGAATTTACCTAGCTACAATGGGAAAAATTTCTCCCATTCCTCTTCAGGAAGAAATCGTCTGAGTACAGTAGCAAGTTGCCTATAGACTTCTATAATAATAAAGTAGTCAAAAGCATACCTAGGTAACCTTGTAGGAGGATCTTCAAAGCCACCAACCCTAACATAAGTGAATCTAGGGAACTTACAAATCCCTGAGCTTCAGAACTCATTCTTCTGGCAGAATCCCCAGTCAACTCAAAATAGAGTTTGCCCATAAAAGTATCATGCACTCTCCTATAGTTCTGAATTATATTATCCTTGTGAAGAATGGGGAATACTCATAAACACACATGCCTTCAGACCAAGGTTCATGAATCATCCCATCCCATCATCTACTATAGGATAAATAATACATCAGATAAGAAGACATGAAGAAACTACACCCAGTGAGGTTTGAATTGTTAAGTTGCTCCCTCACGGAACCAACAATCAGTTCATCCCAATCCAGTATTTTTTTCCTTCTAAAACAATTGAATATAACAAAATAACCAATTTGAGAAGAAATAAGACTCTAGTGACCCATTAGCTCTCTGCAACATCACCATGACATCACTAATATATGGTGCACATGACTTCTATTAAACTTCTTGGGAAAATGGGAACCTCCCCTCTATGAGTTAAATAACCAATGCTTTTCCATGGAAGTGCAATTTGCATCCGCATTTACTTTGAATTTAACGAGGGATTGTGCTGGAGAGAAAGTAGAAAAGGTTTTCTCTAGAATTTGGAAAGCTAGAGAAACAATTTCCCTACTAACAGCCAACAAGACACTACCATCCTTTTTGAGAATTGACTCAGTCCACTAATCATAGTTACGAACACACTCATGAACTAGCTCAGAGAAAATTACTACAGGAGGGAAAGAAGAAGCTACGCACATTCTTCTATGAAGGATTTCCAAAGTAGGGACATTCTTTTCTAAGGACCTGGAAAGTCTATCATAAATTCCTTCGATATCATACCCTCCTAAATCAGTGTCTGTTATAATGGTGATTTCATGAACCAGACTAGAAATGCTTCCAAACAAGTGAAAGGCAGACTTCATACTTGTAAAAACAAATGGATAATTTCCATAGAATCCTTTGTAGATTTCACAAGATTAAATTAAAAAAATGTAGGGGATGAAACCTCACTCACCTTGTTCCTATAGAAACCTCTGCACACTAGAGCTCTGAAACCCTTACCTTCAGTTCACCTGTATATAGACAGTGACAACATTTCAATAAAAATGAACGCAAAGAAGGGTTTAAATAGAAATTACAAAGGATTTGATCATTAATTAGCCATCTTTAAGGCAATAAAGGCTAAGGGAATGAAATGACTGTTAACACATGAAATTAATTAAATCCACTCATGCAAAATTTCATGCCGTATAGATTAATAATTGAATTCAAAAGCTTGGATGCTCTTAACCACCACCACTATTCTTTTGCATTAAATGCTCTGGTTTTCGTAGGACCCACCACTAAGTTATGATGGATTCCCCTTATTTTTCCATGTCTCCCTTTTTCAAAATACTTGAATACTCTTGAACAATGATGAACTGAGTTCAAGGTTGTTCACATGTGTTCAATACTATTCAAACTTATTCCTACTTGATCATCTGCCTCAATCCTTAGACCGAATATTCTATGCTGACGTCTCTGATTTCTATCTTTGAAAAGTCAAATTTTCTGTACACCACAACCATGAGACTTTTTCTGCCATTTTTACACATCTTCCATTCCTTATAATAACATGAACTACCTTGAACACTCTTGAACATTGATGAACTAAGTTGAAGGCTGTTCAAGGCTGTTCAAACCTGTTCAAGAAAAGTGTTAGCAAATAATCTTTTGTTTTTCAAAACTTGGCAGGACCACAAGGTTGACACTTTCAGTGAGTAGTTGTACATGAAGGACTTAAGAAGCTTTTAGACTCAAAAATAACATGGCAACTCAAGAAATCACTTAAATAAAAAGGATGAGTACCAGACTTGGAATAACAATAATTAACTTGGTACCCATGTATTTTATCTAAACACACCTTTGTTTATTCACTTCTTCTAAATCCATTCTTTCTTGACCTAACCACTCCATGCCAGTGGTACATCATTTCAACAGAGGGATTTTATTCTTTTTCCTTCAGTTTTGTTCCTGAGGGGGCATGATCACACTATCATCAATCAAATTCTTTCTCAAAACAATATTAAAACAACTTCATTATTAAAAAGCTAAAGGCATGATGGTTCCTTGACTAAGTCAAGACTATTGGATTGAAAGCTTCGATGCTCACAAGCTGGATATCATATTTCTTCTTCTTCTTAGATTCTTATTAAGCTCCTGGCAGCTTTATACTGACCTTCATTTGACCAAGTTCAGAGTCAGTATTATCAATTCTCGGACGACAACCAAGTTCAGAATTGGTATCTTTAAGACCTTTGCTTATTGACCTTTGTAAAAAAATCAAGTTCAAAGTCAATTCTATTAGTTTAGTTCAATCAAGTGCGAGACTGGTCTCATTAGTCATTTCGTTCGATCATGAGCAAAATTCTCAAACTTTCTAAAGTCAACATCAAAAACTTTCTTTGAATCAGTGTACCGATCTCACATCAATTCAAAGAGGGGAAAATGTAACCACCCTAATTTGGTCTACTTTGACTATAAACCCTATTTTCCCTAACTAGGATCATACCCCCAGTTATGTCAAGACAACTCTTCAATCGGTTGGCATAATTCTTTTCAAATCAAATTTAATTTCCTAAGTGATTTAATCACTAATTTACATTAATTTCTTTAGCCAATCTATTCAAATCAATTCAAATCAAATACATGGCTAAGATAACTAGTTTAAAAGGAGTTAAATAAAATACTAATTATACCTCATCACTTGCAAAATCCTATCCCCTGGCCTAAATTAATCTAATTAATTGGCTATAGTCCTAATTAATTATCAAAAGCAATCAAAAGCTTAAATAATTAATTTCCCTATTTTTGAATGAATATATTAAATATAATTCATTTCATTAATATTCCCCTTTAACCCCTAACCTAGCCTACCTCAACCACCTTAACCCTAGGTTCAAACTAATCCCAACCCCTTCACCCATGCTAAGCCAACTTCTAATCTTAATCTCATCCTAACCCACTTCCTAATGATGTCACATTCCTAATTTTGTGATTAGGAATTCAACCCTCCCTTCTTAATTTAAAGTTCTCAAGCTTGACCTTAAACCCTCACCCATGCTTCTTAAACCCTCACCCATACCTCATAAATGCTTTCATAAATGAAGAATTTTTTCCTCTTACACATTCTCTTCCACACTCCTCATTAATGAGTCTTACACCCTCATTAATGGCTTCCCTTCTAGAGCCTTCCCCCATTCCTCCATTTCTTCTATAAATTGGATGAATTCTGAGCACAAATGGCCTTTAATTTTTAGAGTTGAAATCATCCTTATGCTTCCCATGTTTTGAGATTGGAAGGAGTAGACTTATGTTGCTCATGTTTTTAGGGATTCATATTGCTTTTTAGCTCTAATAGTTGCATTCTTATAATATTTCATCTTCGAGTTAAAAATGGACATTTCTTGAGCATATTAGATTAATTTCATTTAAATATTTCATTCTAGGTTATATATGTCACTGATAAATGCATAATTTGAGTGAATATTATGGCATTTTTCACACTCCTAGATAGGAAGCAATAGGTCGGTTTTAGTGATTTATGTTAAACCCTTGCTTTTTATGATTTTTCACTAATATAATTATATATTGAAGTATTGTGTTTTTCTTAACAGGTGCATGAAATTACAAACACAATGGTTAATTCCTATTTACCTCCACGTGGAACTCCTCCATTGGCCCTTCAAAACACCTTTCCCTTAGCCCCTGCACATAGGCCCCACACTTCCTACCACTAACCTAGACACGTGTCAAGCATTTCATTACCGTGTGATGCATATTGTCATTGCATATTTCCTTCACACGGTGGCAAAACACCATCAAATATCAATATTCCTTTATCACTCCTTTCATTCACCACCATGCATCACCTTATCGCTTGATCCATCTAACTGATCTCACCAAACTTATCCTTTCATCCGTGCCATATGGAGCCACCTCATTTGATGGAACCTCTGCCATGTGTCTATCCAACTTGGCACCGCCACCTGTCACCTTGCCACATGTCACACTTGCACCATTGCATGATCTGACTAGACCTACCGTGACTTGGACTGAGCCATCACACCCTACCGCCATCTATCAATCCTCAACCACGTCACCATGATCATTCTCTGACACGGGCCCACCAAAACATCCTTTCTATTTGCCACTTGACTGCCCACATCACCATCCATCCACTGAACCGTCTGCCAAAAGGATTGTGTGTTTTAGGAATTTAACTATTTAATGCTGGGATATAAAAATATCGAAGTTCTTCAATGCACACCCAATGTGGGATAAAAGACTTAGGGCATTTTTTCAGCAAAAATGAAAGAATGAAGCTCTATGACTATTCTAACCATTCTGACTCCATAGAAGCAATTGAAAGGAAACAAAACATTACCTCAACACCCCTATGAAACTTGATCATGCAAAAAAAAGAGCCCAAAACCCTCTGAAACATGAAGAAAGCTGCCATTAGAGCTCTGCAAAAATCTTGAAAAGGAAGTTTAGGTAAATGACCTATTAGTGGCTTGGAATGGGGATGTATGCCTCGTGCAGGCATAGAAAGGTTCCATATCTTTGAGATAAAGTAGACCACCTACTATAAAGAAGCCTAACCAAGGAAAGAAAGAACAACAGAAAGGATAACCTACTTCTACCAATAGAAATAATACCTTTGTAATTTATTTTCTGATTTGAAGAGGATCAAACCAGCTCTACTAGTATGACACCATCACCAAAATATTATTTTTCACTTGCCTTTGTCAAAAAAAAACTTCTTCACCCTTTGTACTAGAAGAAAGAAAAAAATGCCTCTTCCATCTGCCTGATCAGACCTGCAAAAATGTCGCATTAGCTCAATACTTACAAAAGATAGTATCATCATACTCACCATTAAAACTTAGAAGGATATCAGGAAAAACATGAAAAGGCAACTGATGTGTTATATGCATATTACATTTATGAGGTAAAGGAAAACCAGAAACAATGCAATGTGTATCATCTTTTGATCCACAACCACATCCTGAAAAATCATCCAGCTGAAAAGAGAAGCACTCATATTTTTCCATATAGCTGGTACCATTCACACTATCTAGTTCCTCATCACAATACTCAAATAAAGGATTAGAAACCACATGGAGATCTCTATCAAAGTCATTATGATAGAGGAATGGTTGACCCAAAACATTATCCATATCAAAAAACACATTAGAAAACATACTAATGTGACAACCCACATTCATGCCACACTCACCTTCTTCAAAGGGAGAAATATCAGAGTCTGAATAAGAGGAGAACTCATCATCATTACATGAAGGCTCCATGTCACTATCTCCCCCCTCTTCCTCATCAGAGTCATTGCAAAATATCGATTCAGATAAAACTAAAAAAGTTTCATCAAAACTTTGCACATTAGTATCATTTCCATCAGATGCATGATCCCTCAACCGTTGCTCACATGGAAAGTCATATGAAGAAAACAAGTAGGCTGACTGATCAAAACTCTCACAAGGCTTCATTTGATTTCTTCTTGGTGCAAAATTCTTGTATGAGCATCCCTTCTCCAACATGCCTATGAAATTCATCATTGTTTCTAATAAATCAGCATCCTCACAGACAAATCCAAGAGATGACAAAGTCTCACCTTTTTCACAAGGCTACATACTAGCCACCATCTTGTCTTCAAATAAATCAGGACCATTCTGACACCTTGGAGCTTCTTCCTCAACTAATTCTTGGAATATATCTTCTTGAGTATCCTCATGTGACAAAGATATGGGTTGAGAAACATCATCCTCATCTGGCCAAGATATGTAGTTTTCATCCTCACTCTTAGTATCAGCAAAGTCTGATGAAGCTTCATCACTTGAGGTTTCATGATCATCATCTGAAGAATAACCTGCCTCCTCTACATTTTCCACACCTAACTGCAACAAATTCTTCTTTGCAGCCTTATTACCAGAAAAACTAGTTGCCATTTTATTTG
This sequence comes from Thuja plicata, assembly GCA_018584345.1. Taxonomy (NCBI): domain Eukaryota; kingdom Viridiplantae; phylum Streptophyta; class Pinopsida; order Cupressales; family Cupressaceae; genus Thuja; species Thuja plicata. Next base: position 84,036 of record MU217855.1, on the reverse strand, counting down.
GTGTGTAGCCCCTATATATATATATATATATATATGTATATATATATATATATATGTATATATATATATGTATATATATATGTATATATATGTATGTATATATATGTATATATATATGTATATATATATATGTATATATAGATATATATATGTATGTATGTATATATATATATATATGTATGTATGTATATATATATATGTATGTATGTATATATATATATATATATATGTATGTGTATATATATATATATATGTATATATGTGTGTGTGTGTGTGGTGCAGCCACATTAGAAAATTATTTCCTAACCATGTCATCCTTAATGTGAGGGGTAATCACTGCTTGCAGAAGACACTCGTCATTCACACTTTGTCTTGGTACACAATCTACAACATGGTTAGGAGGATCAACATAAATAGAAACATCTTGACAATGACTATCACTTTTTGGTTCACATCTATCAACTACTTTAGACATCTTATGAAAATGATCACTGTCAACTACTTTTGCAAAATGAATTTAGATGATTGCATACTTTAGATTATTCTCAATAAACAGTGCTGCCATAAAATCCTGATACAAATTCAGAGGCTCCTTATCTCTCAACAAGTAGCTCATCCTTTTTCCAAATGCATTTAGATAAACAACCAAATCCATTGCAGCATGGGGTCTACATTTCTTAGGGATTCTTGTCAATGTTCTACTAAATCTAAGATTAAATGCAGGCACAAGCTCCTCAGCTCCAATATGCGCCTTAAAAAGATCAATGAGCAAGTCATACTCATTCACACATTCTATGAACTATTCAATGAATTCTATTTGCAATTCTTCCCATGAATTGATAGATTGAGGCAACAAGAATGAGAACCAATCTCTTGCACCATCTATTAAATATTGTGCAAAAAAATTCATAATAATTTCCTCGTGACCCATCTCATAATCATCTATCAAAATACTAAAACTATCTAGAAGTTTCTCAGCTGATTCCCCTTTCAAACCACTAAACCTAGGTAGGTGGTTTCTAACATCTGATGGAATAGGATGTGGGCAACCTGGGAAACCATTGAAATTGATATCCCCATACAACTTATTCCTATACACCTATGACATCTTAGTAGGAAGGATGATTACAAACTACCTCTTTCTTCCCTTTCAACTAGTACTGCTGACCACTTAATAGGGAAAAATTTAATAACATATTTTCATAGAATAAAGATCATTCAATGAAAATGAAATACCTAGATGTGATGAAGTTGCTACAAACTTTTGGACTTGAAGTTGCCTCCAAATCATGTTTAACACTTTGTAGAGTCGCCACCTCCTTGCAGAGGAAATGTTTTTACATAGTTGAGTAGAAATTCCCAACTCCATCCTTCTTTAAATCAGCCAACTTACAACATACCCTATTTAGGGTTTCATATGATTCCTCTCTTAGCTATGCTCATAGTCACAGGAGTCTTACTACCCCCTGCCTCTTTCACTGCAAGTCCACCTCTTCTTAGTAGTCTTTCTTCAATCATGCACACTGGTGCAAATTAGAGAACTTGGAGTCACCACTCACCAAAAGTGAGATAATATTTGTATCATTTTCAGAACTATGACTTTCAGAAACTTTGCAATGAAAAACATGCAGAAAATACTCACTCTTATAATTATGAGGAATATCTCTGTGAAAACCATGAATCTATAACCAGACTCTGGGATTGACTTGTCAAGGCAAGGAAGCAACTCACTTACACTCACTGATCAGTTTTTCTTCTATGTCCCCAGTAGAGTCGCCATCTTGTTGGTGTTTGAAAATGTTTATGCTATCTGAAGCTACCAATATGCCTTGAGAATGATGTTAGGAGTGGTTAGTTCCAAGTATAGAAGCTCTGCAAGACAACTGGACCAACTATAGGGACAAGGCTTCCCTCTTCACATCTAGCTTTGCAAAACCAAGGTGGGTATACCTAATCCAGACTAAACTCAGCTCTTTACAACACCTTTTACCTATGTATTTTTAACAATAGATGAATACTAAGTAAGTACTAAATCCCAACCTAGCATTCATTGAATCTTCACTACTATGGGTGGAATAAGAAGAATAACTGTTACTGTAAAGAACTTGTAAATGAGTTTGATAAAAGTTTAGGGATAGAATATAGACAAACCATTCAGATATATACCTCAACAAAAATACTAATTCTAGATCAGTGTCTTATCCATTGGGCTGAAACCTAAATACAATACTAAAACTGAAACACCTTATTGGAAAAGATTCAAAGGCACGAACATAAGAATTTTCAAAATCAAATACTACAAGATACTTTAATATATATCCAAACAAAATCAATGTAATGTCAAAAGGAATTAGTTTGACCTAAAATCAAATACCTAAGGAACACACATATGCATAAGAAAGACTTATACAGTAAGTCAAAAAACTTACAACTCAGTTAATAGCACAAAGGAGAGACTTAATTCTGAGAAAACATATATTAAAGTATGATGAAACTAATTCCTGATTCAGTATGACAAGGAGATATGCAATATGACAATATGAAAAAGATGAAAGAACTTTCAATTCTGTCTTGCCACAATCTAAAATTACATTTGCTATATCCTACACTAGAAACAAAATAGAAGCCTAATGCTCTTCAATATTTCTCCCAATTCTCCAGCCCCTCTATATGGTCTTAAAAATCCCTTTTATAACAACATGAATGCAACAAGCATTCGACAATTCAAGGTTAGGGTTACCACTATTCAATAAAAATATTCAATTCTGAAAACAAGTTGAAACCCTAAAATCTTCTCTTTCCCCTATGCAAATATGATATGAAACAATAGTCATGCTCCCTCATTAATAAAAAAATACCCTAAGGTAAAAAAGAAACCAAAGTCATGACACCAAGAAATGCCCTCATAAATGAAGAAAAGACCAGGCAACGCCAAGAAGAAACAATTTGATAAAAAAACCCAATTGCATCACTTCACACATAAATACGCTTTAGCACTATCATATCTCCATCCAAACATGGCTCTACAAGTGTGTACATACGACCCAAAAAATTAGATCAAAGCATGAATGGAGCACTGAGACAAAGCATCTGTTGTCTGGTATGAAATCCCTGTAGTAAATATTTTAAAAATTTGAATTTATGTTCAAACGGTCACAGGTGGTGCTGAAAAAGACATCAATGGTCAAGATTTCAACTTTATCAGATTTTAAAACACAGTCGTTGATATGCTTTAGTCATTTGGGAAATAAGTAAAAAGGAAATTTAATTAACCACAGTTAATTCCTATTGACCTCCACATAGAACCCCTCCATTGGCCCTTGGAAACACCTGTCTCTTAGCCCCTGTGCATAGGCCCCACACTTACTACCGTTGACCTAGACATGCATCAAGAATTTCACTATCGCGTAATGCCTATCCTCCTTGTATCTTTCCTTCATGCGATGGAAAAACATAGTCATATCTCAATTTAACTTTATTTCTCATTTCATTTGTCTCCACACGTCACCTTCTCACTCGATCCATGTAACCAATCTCACCAGAATTATCTTTTCGTCCATGCTATGTGAAGCCACCTCATTTTTTGGAACCTCTGCCATGTGTCCATCCAACTTGGCATCGCCATGTATCACCCTGCAACATGTCACACCCGCGCTATTGCATGATTCAACTAGACCTACCATGACTCAAATTGTGTCATCGCGCCCTACCGCCATAAATCAATCCTAAACCATGTCACCATGAGCGTTCTCTCACACGGGCCCACCAAAACATCCTTTTTGTTCACCACTTGACCACTCACATAACCGTCCATCCACTGAACCATCTGCCAAAAGGCATGTGCATTTTAGGCACTTAACTATTTAGTGCTAGGATATAAAAATATCAAAATTATTCAATGCACAGCCAATGTGGGATAAAAGACTTAGGGATTTTTTTAAACAAAAATGAAACAGTGAAGCTCCATGACTGTTCTAACCATTCTGACTCCACAAAAGCAAGCCAAAGGAAACAAAACATTGCCTCAACACCCCTCTACAACCTGATCACACAAAACAAAATCCCAAAACCCTCTGAAACACGAAGAAATACGCCATTAGAGCTCTGCAAAAATCTTGAAAAGGAAGTTCAAGGAAACGACCTAGCAAATTGAATGATTTTTTCTCATCTTTCTTAATCCACTCCATGTTCACAAAGAACTGTCTTCACATGACCACACATAGGTCGTATCAAACATTACCTTTATCATGCGATAAGAAACATGAATACCACCAACAGACACACTATTCAATCAGCTTGACTGATAAACCTTGTAACCGATCACCATCAAAGAAAAATTCACCTCAGTGTCTTCAATGTCATTAATCATCATAGAAAATTTATCTTGCTTTGACTTTTTTAGGTGAGTGACCTCACCAGCTGGAATTGTTCTCAAAATAGGTAAATCATTGATTGCACATAACCCAGTCACCTCATGAATAATATTTTTTGTAATATTATACGGTCTGTCTAGCCATAAGAACTGATCATGAACTTGAATCAGTACATATCTTATCCAATTAGACTCAAAATCATCAGGTAGGTCAGAAATATAAGCAAAACCCTTCTTAGTCAAATGCTTGTGCTCATTTTTCAGACCAGTGCCATCTCACAGTCCAATAAATGCATTAGAAATAGTAATGTAACCAAGATCTCCAATCTTACAATGAATGAATGATCTTACATCCTCAGGTAATAACACACCATGAGGTATTGAAGAAAGGGCACCAGTGGGATAATTTTCTATCACCTTGAGTGGATGCAGTTTGAATACGAGCCTCAGCTCCTTAGTAATCTTAATCAACACTTGGTTGTCCATAATGCTAACAATGTTCACCATAGAATAAAACCTTTACAACACAAAGATACCACTTCATCTCATCGCTAGAGTTCTTCAAACACAACTTCACTTAAATCACGAAAACACACTATTGAATTCTCAACCACTTCAAAATTATTTTAAATCGCTTAGGATACACTCACAAATGTACTTCTTAACTAACAGAATGTAAAGTGATAAATGAACTTCACTTTATTCCTTATAACATCTCAATACCAAGCAATAAATGCAAATAGTCAAATAGTAACCTTAACCGGTCACAAGGGTTAGAAACATAAAGAGTCACTTAAGCCATAAGAAAAATCATTATGCAGTCACATAGAATCATATGTAATGAAATATACTTCATTATATTCTCACATAATATCTTTAGGCATCTAAATATGTTGATGAATCTTACTATAGAAAACACTTAGGGGATAGGTTATAGATCTTACTTGATTTTCTCTGCCTAAGCCAATAGCTTTGACTTAGTCAGATGATGAAGTTTCCATGCTACCTGATATAGTGGATTTCCCTGTCAATTCAGAAGAATTCATTTCACCTTTTTTTACCCATGTTTCCTTCATTTGTTACCTGGTTTCTTCAACATCTACAATCTTCTTGTCTTTATCATTATCAAGCCTATTCACTAATTAACCTCCAGTGTTATTCTTCTTCACTTTACGAGGCATAGCAAGATGTCCAATCTTATTGCAATGGAAACATGCCATACCATTTTGTGTCCATGGTTTAACGTTGCCTGTACCAGTTCTCATCCTGCAATTCACTTCTGTATGTCCAAAGTTGTGACTAAAAAAATATGTAACATTGAATTATATTTCCCTTTGGTAAGGGCTGCCCCGGTTCACAAGTGGGCTTTCATTGTTAATTCTAGTACTAAACTCATTATCCCTATGAAAAAACTTGTTATCATGATAACAATTTCCTTGATAAATAATAGTTTTAGCATTGTAATAGTTAGATCTACCAAACAAATTAGAAATCTAGGAACATATGGATTAGGTTTAGACTAACAAACATTAGCAATATGTCCTTCCTTATGGAAATTAAAACATACTAGTCTATACTTCTTCTTACCATTTTTTTTGTTATTCACCTTAGGTGTAGACTTTTCTTCTACATGAGTATCATTTGTACCAGATATCTCATCAACTTCAATTATGGAAAAACTTGTTCCTTTTATTTTACCATTCTCCTTTGTCTAGAGATTTGTTCATCAAGTTTAGAAAAACTCTTGTTGAACTTGTCTAATAGGCCATTAGCACTCTTCAACTCTTATTTCAACCTTCCATTCTCATTTCTCAAAACTTCATTCTCTCTTAAGACATTTGAATTCTCTCCATTAGAATCATGTAGGTGTTCCTTCAATAAAACAACTTCTTTCTCATATATGAAAAGCTCATACACCTTAGCTATTAGGGTTTCATCTTTAACTTTTAGGGCATCCTCTAAAAATTTCTTAGCTTCATCAGCAAATTTCCTTTCTTATATCTCTTTACGCATTCTCATTCATAAGCTTTCTATATCCATTTGCATGTTCTTCTTTTCTTGTTTTAGTTTGTCTAGCATCTTATGCATACCCTTATTTTCCTTAGCTAGCTGTTCATTTTCCAAGGTCACAAATTCTACCTATGATTCATCAGAACCACTTTATTCAGAAAGGTGTTTAATAAGATCTCAAATTTCACTCAACTATCTTATAAAATCCTATCTCTTAACCCTAGAGATCTTCAAATGGTCTTTAAGTTTCTCAATGATATCCTCAACCTCATCAAGTAGTCTTCTATAAAACTCCATATCTCCCTTTAGGATCTCACCCAAGCTGTTAGGTTTCTTCAAGTGAACTAGGATCTTATACCAATTGTTAATATATAGAAGTGCTAAGGCGGGGTGGGGGGGTGGGGGTGAATCTGTGTAAACAGAAAAAGTAATAATTCAACCAATAATATGATAATGTGTTTAACCAACTTATATGAAATGAAACATACAAGAGTAACTATGCAGTAGAAGTAAAATAACTCAAACATCCACAAATCATAACTCATAACACCACTATTTTTTCTTGTGGAAACCCTTGTGAGAGGGAGAGAACCATGGTGGAGATGACACCCACAAATATTTTCACTACAGTAAAAATTTTACCATGTTAGGAGCTTAGAATACCCTGTTAGGGGCTCACCCAGTTAGTAGTGATTAGTACCTTGTTAGAAGTACTAAGAGACATGTTAGGATCTAAATTGCTAGAGGATTTATAACTCCTTCTTAGAATTAACCCTATTAAAGGATTTATACAAAAGACTTGTTAAAGTCCACCCTATTAAGGGGTTTAACCTAGCAAACCTATTAGAGTTAGCCTTGAGCAATGAACTCAAATGCCTGATTTAGAATGATACTGCTTGCTATAAGATCCAATTCAATCTCTGAACTCTTGATGCAATACTCTTCATCTATCTCTGATTACAGCCACCAAAAAAATGATTAACAACCCTAAATCATTTCTTTAGAATCCCTTTATATAGTTGTTCTTAAATCGGTTAAAACATTAAAAACAATCCACAAGTTGGCATGAAAATTTGACAAAACTCATGCAAATCTATGTCAATAAAACCTAACATGTCAGCAAAAAATGTAATACAATCATTTATTACAAATTATGAATAATAACTTAACCACCTTGACCATCTGACCATCAGGACCCAATCGATAACCCAACTGGTTCATATAGAACACAACATCAACATAATAAGTTACACAGAAAGTCAAGTTAACAGTTGTGGTCATACATCCAAACTTTTGTGACCAAAATAAGGCTCTAGTAACGATCACACCTCCCAATGTTCTATCAAAATTAATTTCTACACAAAAAACTTCTGTTACTATCTTCTCTCTCACCAGTCCGAACAATTAGCAAAAACTACTTTACCTATTCATCATGTTGACCAATAACAACAACCTATTCACCAAAAGTAATAGATTTAATAACCTATCATCAATGACAAACTCAAACTCATCAATTCATCTATAAAATTCATTAGAATGAAAACACCATTTCACTCACAAATGACCATATAGAGACTTGCTACCAGTTAGATGTCCATATCTCTAGCAAGGATTCATTTTTTGTGAAGCATAGGTCTATTGCCAGTCAAACATCCATAGTGTAATGCTCTGCCAAGGAACCCTTGGAAACATAGGTTCAAATAAGCACTTACAAGTTTTTTGACATGGAATAATTTTTTTTTTATGTAAGTGTGTCACTTAACCATAAAGCATAAGCAAGATATAACCATGCAAGAAGGTAAACACTAATTATCACATGATCATACACAAGTGGAAGAATAGAAACATAATCAAAGGTTCCAAGACAATTTGAAATACAAGAATAAATGATGAAGACATGTTCAAGCCACCATGTGAGAGTTTAACTTTGTCCATGAACCTCAAGAGTCATGAACAAACCCTTGTCAATGGTCGCCAATCAACGAGGCTAATCCATCCTTGTTATAATTTCATAAGAAGATGAAATTTAATCCTAAAACAAGGAAAGTGATAAAAAATAGATCAAAACAAACCTAAATTTTGACTGTGAATGTACTGAAGGCATCCCAAGGAAAGATGGTATCTAAATATGAAATTATATTTCTCATAGACCCTTAAGAAGTGCTCACTATTTCATATGCTCACTATTTCTCACAGACCATTAAGAAGTGTAAAATAATTACTTATGCTTTAATTGATCCTCAAGAAATGATTTTATAGCTAAGCATAAAGCTAATTTAAAACTAAAGTGCTTTAGCTGACGTGTAGATTGAGATCAACTTTTCTCAGAAATAAAAATGTCTCTCAATAGACTGGTGCTCAGTGATGTCTCTATAGACATACTGCTCTTGGGTTACTCTGTGAGCTTGTCAGTTAGTTTACTCTTTAAACTATCTTGTGGTGATAGTGCTTTCAGTGTTCACTAAATTTGGTGAGCACTGTGCTAAGACATTTTCAGTGACCATTGCACTTCACTATTTTAGTGACCTCTGTACTTGACTGTTTGTTGTTACTTGGTGATCATGTAACCGACAGTCCAAAAATAGTTTCCTTGTATACAATTGACAAATTATGATCATAAATCTCCCTTTTTGGCATTAGTATCAAAAAATGATATGTGCAAACTGATATGTTCAGTATATACACCAAGTGTTTACCTTGTCAAATGACTCCCCCTATGTGCATTCCTTGATATAGTGTATGTACATGTTTCCTCCTTTGTGTATTTCCCTCTTTGGCTTTTGACATGTTTTCCCCTTTGTAAGGTATATCCATTTTCCCCCTTATACATATATTTTCCCCCTTTATACATATCTTTTCCCCCTTTTTTTTGAAATAAATGACAAAGGTGTTATACTTACAGCTTGTCAAATATGTGGGCATGGGATTTTTGAATGTCTACCATCTTCTTATCCCATTTATCCGTGAGGTGTTAAAGGGTCATGTGGGCCAAAGTGATTATGGCATGCATGTCATATATGTAACCACTTGAATTTGGTCTGTTCTAACTATAGACCCTATTTTCCCTAAGTGTGATCATACCCTCAATTATGACCAAATGACCCTATTACTGCTTGGCATAATTCTTTAAATCAATTTAATATCCTAGGTGATTTTTATCACTGATTTATATTAACTATTATAGCCATACAATTCAAATCAATTTTGACCAATCAAATCAAATCAAAATCAAATATGGCTATATTATTTAATTATAAAGAAATTAAATAAATCCTTAAATCAAATACCCACTTGCAAATAACCCATTCTCCTAGCCTATTTAATTTAATTAAGAAGGCTATAGTCCCCTAATTATTAAAAAGCAATTAATTTGTTTAAATAAATATTTCATATATTTCTAAATGAATTAAATAAGTTTATTTCATTTATTAATATTCCCTCAAACCCCAACCTAACCTATCTCAACCACTTCTACCCTGGGTCCTAACCCTTCTCAACCCATTCACCCATGCTAATC
>MU217855.1:5795-26493 GCA_018584345.1 Thuja plicata | reverse complement strand
CTTCCCTTTCTTCTTCTTCTGAAGATATATTCAAGTTCTTTTTCAAATTCTTCACCATTCTTTTTGACTATTTTACAACCTTCTTGACAACAAGATTTGTTTTAATCTTCTGTTTGGCCTCTTCATAAGTACCAAATCTTAGTTTCTTGTTGTCCACTGGTTCATTTAATAGTGCCTTAATGCACTCATTGGCTAATCCTACTTTGATTTCATATTCTAATTTAGAAAGCCATGATTTCCTAGGTACTACTACTTGGATGTACGTGAAATCAGTATCTACCATGAAACATATGTCTTCTTGGTGTTCCTCTATCAGAATTTCAGGAATTCTTGTTCTAGCTTGAAAAATTTCCTTAATGGTTTTGAAATACTCATGCATAACATTAACAAAATCTGTTCCTAGTGATTCTATGAATTCACCTATTTGAATGGTTATGGGTCTGCTTGTGTCCCATACAACTTTTCCTATGGAAGGAAAGTATTCTTCAAAGTAAAAGAATATGCACATTATGAGGGAACCAAACTTACAAGTGTTTGTCCTTGAAGACCTTATTGTGCACATGTTCTCCTCTAATTGATGCAACAGGATCTCTGCAAGATCCATCGTCTTTCCCTGTTTGATGATCTTGTATGCTGTGCTCATAGCTGTACTTGATATGCTATTCATTCAACTTGCTTGGAATATCTTATATGCAACAACACATGCTCCAAACTGCAGCTCTACATCGGTAATGGTGTTGACCTTTAGTGTTCTTTTATCTGATTTAGCACCAGTCAGTTTTTCCACTTCTGCCAGAGATGGGTGCTTGTAAGCCTATGTTTTATCGGTTGTAGCATAACCAGTAACCGCATGAATAAAATCCTTTGTTATTGCCTTTTTCTTGTTTATCCATAGAGTTTTGTTGTGAACTTTGCTAAGAACAATCTTTATCCATTCTGTTTTGAAGACCTTGGGAAAATGCAGTGCATTTGTGAGTCCATTTACTTCCAAGTGTTTGTGCTCTTCTTTGAGATTTCCAGCATCATCACATAGTTCCCTATAGGCATTATCTAGGTCTAGATCTCGTATTTCTGATATCTTGCAGTGAATATAGGATCTTGCTCTTATACCAATTGTTAGTAATAACTGAGAGGGGGGGTTGAATCAGTGGCCTCAAAAATTTATCCTTTAAAATTTAATCCACCAATCAATACACCTCAGATTATTAAGTCCCTACAAGATGCATGCCTTGAAATACTTGAAACAATTAACTGTCTGTCAGTTTACCTTGTCTATCCTTATTCTCTTTGATTACCAATAAGTATTAAAACTTATTTACTGATACTCAGTAAATATGCAGAGTATACCAATCAATCCAGAAATGCATATGTGAAATGTAAAACAATAAATTAACAAACCATACACACATAACAGATGGATTTTAATGTGGAAACCCTGTTAAGGTAAAAAACCACTGAGACCGGTACCCCAAACTTTCACTCTTCTGAAGTGAGCCTTGTTAGGAGCCAACCCTGTTAAAGGTTACAAACACACTGTTAAGTGCAACCTTGTTAGAGGATTTTATACATATAGGTTGTCACTTAGTATCTAGCATCTATTTTGCTACCATCCTTGAATCAGCCTCCTTCTTAGACTATCAATAGGCTTTAGGCAAATCTTGCTACCATCCTTGAATCAACCTCCTTCTTAGGCTGTCAATAGGCTTTATGCAAATTTAATGCTACTTTCATGAATCAACCTTTTTGGTAATCTGTTAGGATATACCTCAATTATAGAAGACTAATTTTGTTGGTAGAGACATTCATAACATCTTCGATGTCTGTGCAAAGCGTCGGGGTTGCTAGCGGTTTTGGAGACTTCACCGATGATTGTCGGTGAGGTTGCGAAGACAAATTTTGTTGATTCAACATTCACCATTATTCATCGGTTTACACTTAGCTTTTGTAATGACCGATACATTCTGGTAAGTAGTGCTAACTTTTCTATGTGTGTTCACCGATGCAAATTGTTTCCAATAACCGATGGTTGCTTTTCAATTTTTTTTTTTTTTTTGCAAACAACAATATTTTGCATCTTTATTCATGCTTATATTACAATATGAACTATGTGTAATGGAACTGATGCATAGTAAAAATTGTCATAATGTAGTTCTTTACTTACTTGTGCAATTTAGTTGGATGTAGTGATGTCATCAGATCCATTGGATGAGGTGTTGTCATTTGCATTGCTTGTTCCAGTACCTTCAATGTTTGTGGCTTTTACCCACATCTTGTTTCTCATTCTCTTGATGTCATCAATGGTATTTCCATTGGGATGTGTACTTGTGTCTGTCAGTCGGTCTTTGCAATCTTTTATCACATGTCCAACCTTATAACAATGCAAACATGCCATACCTGGATTGGTCCAACCTCTTGACCTTCTGGTCCACTTTCTCATACAGTTGGCAGCAATATGACCATACCTTTCACATGTTGTGTAGTTTACCCATGTGTTATAGTCCCAAACATATGATTTACCTACTCTTGTTGGTTTGTAGCTTTTATCGGTCTCCTTTGGTGTCCATGCCTTGTTGTTCTTTTTCTAGCATTCCTTATGTGTATGCCCATTCATCTTGCAGGTAGGACAGTACTTGTCCATATAGGTTTTTCTCTTTTGATTTGTCACTTTGGATCTACACTCATGTGCCTTGTGTCCTTTCTTTTGGCATTTATAACAATTACGAATAAAATTAGATTGTGCTTGAGAAATACCTTTCATTTTTCTTCTGCAGATGTTTGAGGTGTGGTCTGGTTTTCCATAGTGATTGCATGATAGCTTCTTGGATCTTGGGGTTGTGAAAGCATTCCTCTAATCTGCTTGATTAGAAGATTCACCATTCTCATTGTACCCTAATCCTCTGTAGTTGTTGACTCTTCTCTGTCCACCAAGAAAATCATCCATCCTTTTGTTTCTATCTTCAGCCTTTTTGATCAATTCATTGTGTTGATTCTGGATTTTGATTTCATGCTTCAATTTTTCATTCTCTTCTCTTAGCTCACTAATGATCTGTATTCTTTCAATGAGTTCTGTATTTAATCTGTTTGCTTCTTGAATCATAAGAATAATCTAGTTGGTAACCTCATGGTGATGCTCAGTAAGTCTTTGAATCTATGATTCTTTCTCTTGTAGTTTCTCTGTAATTTTCCTCCTATCATCAATGGCTAGTGTTCTTTCATTTTTAGCTTTTCTTGCATCATTCATGACATCATTCATTTTCACCATTTGAGTCTCTTGACCGATTTGTAGCATCTTGATTTGATCTGTCAGATGTAGATTGACCTCTTGTAGACTTGTAATTTCTTCTACTGATGCGTCTGAAGCTTTTCTTTTTGATGATTCTGCTATATCAAAGTAATCTTGTATTTCCAATTCTTTGTAGTCTTTCTCATTCAGCCTGGTTTCCATAATCTTTCTTTCATCAAGAAGTTTTCTTAATTTGATTCTCGCCTCTTTATACTGCTCATAGTTTATTTGCATATATAACTGCTCATTCTCAATAGCCATGTCCAGTCTATACTTTTCCATTGCTCTAATCTTTTCTCTTAAGTATTTAAGCCTTTCATGAAAGAGACTTAGCTCTGATACCAATTGTTGGAATTATATTGGAATGATGTACTAAGAGGGAAGGGGTGAATCAGTACCTCTAAAACTTTTCTTGGTTAGCCCATTCACCCTTAATCATCAGTTTGTAAATTATCTTATCAAACTGTTCATCTTTCTTTATGTATATGCAATCATATTATAAGTTCTTTAGTGTGTAATCATAAAAGAAACATTCATGAAAATAGATAACACATGATACAAGATATGATATCGCATAAAACTCCTATTAGGAAGTAAAAATTGTAGTGGGGATTGTTACACACAAGAATTCACTATCTACAAATAAGAAGGGGCCGGTTAAGGCTTACAATTGGTCACTTCTGATGACCTACCCTGTTAGGAGTATTACAGTGGAGACCTGTTAAGATCTATTTCATTTGAAGCTTTAGCAACATTGTTAAGTGTGCACTCTGTTAAGAGATTTGTAAAGAACGGTTAAGTCCACCTTCTACAAAAGGATTTTATATGTGATGCACTTCTTAGAATACAACTACATAAGTCTTTGATCTGATGATGTATACAATCTCTAATTTCTGATAACAGATCCAATAAAGCTTCCTATGTATGAGTAATCATCCTTCCATGATTGAATAATACCTTTGTTTGCTCGTCGGTAGCCTCTGCGTGTTCTTGACAACTGATATGATATGTTTCTGAACTTTGCATGAATTCTGCCTTCTACTCCTTAGATGCTAATCATGGCTATCAACAACAATGAATTCATAACTCACAATTGATTTGAACATCTATTTATACTAGATTTTGGCTAAATTCTTGATTCACGCTTCACAAGTTAACTCTAGATCCAAGGTTTACAACTTGACCTTGATCTTTAGTTAGATATGCTTTAGATCCATTAGGATGCTTTAAAACATTTACATAAAGATTTCTTGACCCTCAAGTTATGATTTAAAACAAATTAAAACTCTATAAATAGAATTACATTGCTTTATCTAATGTGTAAAACTCAGATCCACTATTTGCGCGTTCTCTAACTGACTGTCGATTCTGAAGGTAGGTTTTCTTTGTCGTCGGTGTTCCTTTCTTGAACTGGTCATCGAGTATGCCTTTTCTATTCTATCAATTTTGTTCTTAAAACTATGTCATTGGTGATGATCTCAATATTATGTTATTCACCCATTGGTGATGTCCTGTTCACTTTGTTGGTGCAACACTTGTCAGTGTTCGTCAGTCAATTCCATACTTAGCATTTTCTCATGACCTTTGTGTTTTGTTGAGTATGCTCATTGTTCTTCGGTAATGCTTGTAGTCCGTTGGTAATGCTTTTACCGATGATCTCTATCAATGTTTTTCACTAAGTGTACTAATGGAAAAATTAATGTTATCATTTTCTTCCTCTTTGGGTTTCCATACTTGTTTTTTCTTTTTCCTGCATTCATGAGAAGTGTGGCCATGCATTTTGCAAGTAGAGCAACATTTTCCCATGTAGGATTCCTTCTTTGGTGGGTTTACCTTAGATCTTCATTGATGTGCTTTGTATCCATGCTTGTTATAGTTATAATAATTACCAATGAATGTAGAAGTAGATGTAGGAATACCTTTAGTTTTTCTCCTACAAACATTTGATGTGTGGCCTAGTTTTCCATAGTGATTGCATGACTACTTCTTTGCTCTTGGATTTGTGTAGAAATATTTTTGATCAGCCCCGTTTGATGATTCTCCATGCTTGGTATACCCTAAATTAGTATTTTTTTTTAGTCTTCTTTGTCCATTTAGAAAATCATCCATTCTTTTTGTACTCTCTTCAGCTTTCTTGATCATATCATTATGTTGTTGCTGAATACTTAATTCATGCTTTAGTTCTCATTTTCTTCTCTTAGTTCACCAATAGCTTCCAATTTCCCATTAAGTTATATGTTCACTCGGTTGGCCTCATGACTCATAAGAACTATTTGATTAGTGATCTCATGATGATGTTCAGTAAGTCTCTATATTTTAGTTTATCTCTCTTGCAGCTTTTAAGTTATCTTCCTCCTATCATCAATAGATAATGTTCTTTCTTGTTCAACTTGTCTATCATTATTCATAACATCAATCACTCTTACCACCTGTGTCTCTTGACTAATTTGGAGTACCTTCACTTGTTTAGTTAGATGTTGATTGATTTAATTTAGGCTTGTAATGCTTCCTTCAAATGTGTCAGATGTATTACTTGATGTAGATCCTGATGACTCAAACAAATCAGGCATCTCTTCTTCATGATAGTCAGTTTCATTGAAGCAAGATGCCATTTATTTTCTCTCAGTCAATAATTATTTCATATTTTTTCTTTCTTCTTTGTATTTTTCAAAGAAAAATCTATATCTGCAACTTCTGATTCTCAATATTCTTATCAAGCTTATACATTTCCAATGTATGATATTTTCACTCAAGTGATTTAAACTTTTCCAAATAAGAGATCTAGCTCTGATACCAATTGTTGGAATAATGGAAAGGTGTGTACTGAGAGGGGAGGGGTGAATCAGTACCCTTAATTTTTTTTTATCAATTATCCTTTATTAATCTTTTCTTGCATTACCAACCATATTTCTTTTCTACCTTATGCATTTAATATCATAACATCAAATGTAATTGCATGTAAACATTCATGAAACTTAGTTACACATAACACAAGAATTGGTAACATAGAAAACCCATATTAGAAGGTAAAAAATATAGTGGTGATGAAACCCACAAAGCTTCACTATCTGCAGAATGGAAGGTGTTGGTTAAGGCTACAAGTGTGATCACTTCTGATGATCTTATCCTATTAGGAGTAACATTTTAGACTTGTTAAGTCTACTCGGTTAAGACATTTTAACAACACCGTTAAGTGTGAACTCGGTTAAGAGATTTACAATAAGGTTGTTAAGTCCACCTTCTTAAAGGATTTCTTCTATTTGCTATGATTGTTAGAGAGTAGTCAAAAATTCTGATGACCGAATAGTATGCAATATTAAATTGTTGAATACAGATCCTTTAATTTCACAAAATGTATGTATCACCTATAATTATGGATAATACCCCTGTTCTTCTTGGTAGCCTTGAATCATAGTTCTTCATAACTAAATTCTATCTTTTGTGTTCTTTTGCATGAAACTCTCTGTCTGATCCATAGATGTCTGTTGTGACTACAATAATCATCATCTTGATTGATTACTACACTACTAAATTTGGGGCCAAATTTCGATGACAACTTTTGATGGATGAAATTTTTTTATGAATTTGGGTTTTTTAATAGTCCCCGATAGTGTCGCAATTCCAATGGGTTTTAAGTAGACCATCAGAATGTCGATATATGTGGGGTATACATGAAAAAAAAGTGAAACCAAGTCATTTTTATTTTTATTGTCGAAGAGAGAAAAGGAGCGGGACAAAGTGAAATTGAGGTCAAAGCTAAGTGCAAAGATAGTGTAACTAGCTGGGGTGTAATGTCCTATGTAATGGCTCCACTTTCTTGATCTTTGATCTTTAATAAACATTGAAGGAAAAAATTTCCATCTACATGTACAAGGTAATTATTTGTTTTCTTTGTTCCTCCAACATTTTTTAATACAAACTAAATTCTGTAGAGATCTATGTGATAAACGTATAGACTATTTTTCTGTTTAATATATAATATAATAATCATTTAGAGCTCATATTTGATTGAACTTTGTTTTAGGGTTTATTACTTATTTCAAATAATAGGGAAAAATGTAATCTACTCCCTTAGGATTTATTTTTTAGCAGTGAATATTAACAGTCGATCACTTTCATGACAGTGAACTCCATTGTTTTTGTATTATTTTAATCTAAAACCACCTACCCTCCATGATGTTGGCTGGTCCAAAATAGTGAAAATAGTGATTTGTTATAGTGATTATTTTGATATAAATATTTCTTTTTTTGTTCAAAATACATCACACTAAACTTGCCTCACTTTCTGGGTTATCTATGGTAACTGGGGATTTCATACAAAAATTCAAACATTGCTTCTATTATTGCAATTTTCAAGAGAATGATGAGACTAGAAATCTTTATGAACAACTGCAAAATCCACGGTCTCATGAAAAATGATCTTCAAGGTGAAAACCTAGTGAAACTATTGAGAGCCATAATTGTCCTCAATTTTCCTGAGCTTTCAAAGTTATTTCATATGAACACGCTTTCTGAATCTGGGAAGATGGTAGATATAGCTCATACCTTATCAGTGAGCTAAAGTGTCCCCAATTTTATGAAATTCCAAAGTCATTTAATATGGGCATGAATTTATGATTTTTGAATTTGGGAAGATGATAGATATAGATCATACATTATGAGTGAGCTTTCATGATAGTGAACTCTTGAATACTTTAACAGTGAACTCTTGGATACTTTAACAAATCACTATTTTCTCTATTTTGGTCACCACTCTACATCTCAATGATGTCCTCATCACGTGTATCTCTATGTTTGGGTTTTTCTTTATGCTCTAGATAGTAAAAAATCATTGTATCCTTCTTTTTTTATCATTGATTATTATACCTCTTTGGTTAATTGATTATCACAATTATAAATATATATTATATGTTATGAATCTCTATTAGCTTCATGCATTTGATGTCATATCCATGACTATCCTATATTGAATTCAAAACATTGTCTTTTGAGAATTCATGATATCATTGTATAGGCCTAAACCATCTTTCACATTCCTAAAGCTATGAGGTTTGTAACTCCATTAATAGTGGCCAAATGTAGAGGTTATCTTCCTTTCTTATCATTGTTTCTAATTGGAATCATCCTTCCCCTTTGACCCTCCTAGGTTCTTCTTTCTTATCAAGTTTCCTGAACTTCCCAATGAGATACAGATTCTGACTCTCTTCCTGATGCAGAGTGTACACAAAAAAAAGTGTAGGTTGACCCTCTTTTGTAGGATTGGATGATGTCTCCAATTATCCTAACCCTCCAATGGTATTGTCTGCAACTTCTTTCTTGCCACAAGTCACTAAATACTCACTACATTAGGTGTTCCATTACACAAATTGAAGTGTTCCAAGTCTCCAAGTTTACATTTTCCTAGAGATACTCCCTCCTTTTCAAGTCCTAACAATGGAATATTGGATTATAAAAACCCTATACTTCCACTAAGGTTCATACACTTCCTATACACCTCTATGGTTTCACTGTACTCCACCAATCAGACTATACCATCTTACAGTAAATAGAATCTCAAACTTTACCTTGTTTCCTTAACCCTGCAACAATGTTCCCTTCTCCAATATGGGAATGGACATGGACTAAAAAGTGTCACTAAGGTCCTTGGGTACCTTCACTGCAATCTTGTCAGTCCACAATGATTAGACTTTGCAAGAACTGCATCTACAAGAAAACACAGTGTTTCTACTCCTCCTCTGTCAGGCTACAATAGTGAAAATGGTGAACAGGGAACCAACAATCCTTATAATATTTTGAAGACCTTCAAACATCATAAGGTTAAATCCCAAAGTGACAAGCGACTAATCTAATCCTACAACCTTAAACTGTGACAACAACGCATTAGCCTAAGTGATCAGATTAAGCTAGGGCCTAATGGATTAGTCTAAAGTTGGGTACTTAGGATAGTTATAGTCATTTGGGAGGGTTATATGGTCTTCAAATACCTCAATTCAATCAGTACTTAGTCCCAAGTTAACTTTTGGTCTGCTGCTACACATCTTTCTCCTTCTCGTAGGCTAAATACATACCCAATATTTAGCCTAGGGCATCAAAGTTCAAGCCCCAAATCAACTTCCCCAAATCTAAGCCTTTGGAATTCATTAGAACCTTGCCTTAAATTACTCTTCACCCAGTGACATCAATTTCCCATGGTGAAATAGTAAGTTAGGGTCACATCTTCCAACCTGAACCCAATTCTTGTGGTTTTTTGACTTGCAGACATAGTTTTCTCTCTAACTCAAGCAAACAACAACCAAATTAAATAAAACCAAGTGAAAAAGAAACGTAATTCATTAAGGAATGTTATAGAATCAATGCATTAGAAGATGGAATCTGTACAAGGCCACACAACTTAGAAAAATGCTTAGAAAATAGTGAAATCTCATCAAAACTTGCTCCATAATGTTTTTTATGTCTCTGTCTTGATTGGACAGGCCTCTTCCCACATAAAACCAAATCCCAAACCAATTCAACTGATTCAAATTTAGTTAGGGTCATTGGGATCAGAGTTGCATACTCGAGCAACATTTTAGTGAAATGTTGCATTGACAACATTTTCACAATGTGCACCTTCTGACAACATTAAGACAAGTCCTAAGAAAGCCAACAAGTCAGCATCCCACCAAGTGGAAAATGACTCAAATAACCTAGAAATGACCAAAAATATGTACACAAGACCCAAGAAACACTTCTGCAACCAAACTACAAAATTTTCATAAAGCACTAGAAACAAGACAATCCAATGAAGTAAGGCATCCTTGGTTTATAAACAGACCAGAGGATCCTTGTCCACACAAGATGGACTAAGAAAAAACATAGGATGATCTAGAACACATCCTTTATTATATTTAAAACAACCTAAGAAAACTCAATTCCTAGGTGCCCTGCACCACTTCCACTCTAACTGACACATATCTAGTCTAATCTCTTCGATAAAATCATCACAAAGCTTCTCAAAAGTGAGAAGCTTGACAATTGTAAAAACCTAAAACAAAAAAATCCCAAGATGGAGAGAACCCTTTTTTCTATAGGTACCTACTCATCATCTGCAACATTGACCTAGATGGGAGCAAGTTAATCCAATGCTTGACGACCTATATGTGTGCTACTAAGCCATTTCTTTAGCAAAATCTTGCAATAAATGTTCACAATTTGATGAAGAGTTTTCACTATGATGGATATAATAGTCCTTAACCAAACCTAAAGTGATTCAATTTAGCTTGGCTGACTTTTTTTTATGTTTAGTCAATTAAATAGGGTTTGTTGCAGCTAATAACTCCCAGTAAAATTTTAGAAAATAAATTTTGTATACATCATTACTAAAATTAGAACATACATGCTTTAATAGGTGAGTGCATAATGAATTTAAATAAAATAAACTAGATAAGGTGTGTGACATTCAATTTGACTGAATAATAAACTAGTATGACTAAGAAATTAGCAAACTCTAATAGCTAATAACTCCTAATCAAAGTGAGACGCACTTGCAAAGTGACACACACACACACACATAGACACACATTGGCACTAATGCAACTCTCACTTACAAAACTTGAATCTTTCTCTAATAACAAATGATGCAAACAGTAAATGAACAACCAGCTAACAGTTGCCTGGAGTTGCCAAACAAAAGCATAAGATTAAGGAAGAACAATGAAGAATTTGGAAAAACAAACAGATCTCTATTAGTATTATATGTAGAACAATTATACACCTTACTGGACACTCCAAAATATATGGAACCAAACAATCTACTAGTAGAGACTCTCTGTGCTTCAATCTATCTCCTTTTTTTAAGACCAGCTGTGCCTATGACTATCATGTTTAGTCTTGACTCCATTTCAAACTTTAGTTCCAATTTTAGCTTGACTCCAATAACCTCTATAGTAGGAAACTTACACTTTTATGCTGAAGTGACGGGTTCTTTTTTACTTTATAGATATGGGAACTGAATGGTCCTTGCAACACCACATGTTAGAAATTGAAGCTTTGAAAATCCTTTCAATTCATTTCCATCAGCAAGTATGCTAATTCTTTGGTTGTTTTTGGAACACCTCTGTATACCATTATGCATAACTAACATTTTACACAACCTAACTTAACTCACAAGGTGTTCATTTCTTTCCACCCACTGGCCTCTGAATGGTTTCTTCAATCATCTACTTTTTAAGGAATAGACTCAATCCTACATGGCTTTACTAAGCTTACCTGAGTAACATTCCCTGCGTTGTGTGGTTCCACAAGGTTTCATACTCTATTTTTGGAAGACAAATGTATGACCATGTGGCTCTGACATCTTGATGATTAGTTTTTGTGTTACTGCAATATATCCTTCTGGCATCAAAACCACAAGCCAAAACCATTGATGCACACTACACAAAGCCAAACACAATATTTGATCTACTATGTAGACAACTAAAAGAAAACAAAAGAAAGGAAAATGGTTTGGAATGGTACAAGATTGATCGATCCCTAGGATGCTTTTTCTTTTCAAGTATCTTGGGACAAAAAATATCATTTTAATGAAAAGGCCAAAGAAAATCCTATCTTATAGTGTTCCTTAGCCTTTATTGAGGATGACAGGCACATGGTCGCTAAACTGGACTTGCATAGTGCAGTTTGATTAACAGGCCAAATCCACAGGGCTAGGGCATGACCTTGGGTGATTCTACATGGTGCAAAAATTTTTTGAAAAGAAAATAACCGTAACTGCAAGCTTTCCTTTTTCTTGATCAAGGATGAGAAGCACGAGGCTTCCATGTAGGACTTGCATACTGTAGTTTGTGGTTCTAACATCTAACTAGAAAACTAGGTGATGTCATTGATACTTTGGATGAAGAGCAATATGATTATTTGTATATATTTTCCAAGTGCAGTTATGAAAAGCATTTGAAATCTGCAGCAACAAGTAGACTACATTGAAATTAATTGCTATAAATAAACACACCTTGAATAGACTACATTGAAATCAATGCAATAAGGCGATGTCAAGGCCATAGTTAGTATTTTATGTTTGTTTAATGCAACTAGTATTGGATGTAAGGCCATTAGTGCCACAAATGTACCCAATTGGCCTATTGGGCCCTATTGGTCAAAGGTTGTCAAATAGGTCGAAGTAGGTTGAATAGGCATTTGAATAGTGGCAATGGGATATTTGGATCATATTTGATGTATTTTTAAGGTTCACAAAGTTATTTGGTGTCAAAATTTCAAAGTTGATCAAATCTTGCAAACGTTTCTCAAAATTTGTGTTCAAAAAATTCAATATTTTGAAAGTGGTGATTATTTTGGTATTGAAGATGAGAAGAAAAACACAATTCATTAGTTACATGTTTTGTATATAAATTGGGTACTACTTTTTAGGTAGTTTTAGCTCATTGTTTTGTAATGTAATTTTTCAATTTCATGTATTTTATCTCCTATTTATTAGGTGCATGAGATGAAGATTGAATGTAAGAGTCTTATAATGTTGAGTTACCTCTGGATCTCGAGTTTTTGATACTCCTATGATGATATTTCTCAACAAGTATTTTATTCTATTGTTGTTTTTTGAATAACATATTGGGTGAATTTTAGAGGGTGAGGTTCTTCTCTCGAAAGGGTTGATTAGAGAAGGTACATGCACAGGTGATGAACATGTAGATTTTCCTAAGCACTACTGGGAGCTTACCCAACAACAGATGTACTATTATGATAAAATCATCACAAGTCCATTTGTTGCTGGGTCAAGCTCCCAGTAGTGCTTGGTCAAATATGCATGTTTGTCACTTGTGCATATACCTTCTCTGATCAAATCTTTTGGATTTTGCTGAAAACAAAACTGTGTACTTCTAGAGGACAGTCAACACAAAATTGGAGCATCAAACAAGACTTGATCAAGTTGCAGGTGGAACATGCACTGAAATAGTAAGGAATGTAGAATAAATAAATAAGTAATCTGTCATGTCTACATTTTGTTATTTGCTGAGATTACATCCATGTTCTATATTCACAGAATGGTTGAAAATTGAAATTTACAATTTGATAAAAGTACTGACGGGTGTTGTTTCCTGCATCCTCAATCAACAACTTGCCTCCATTTGTGGTCTCAAGTTGCCTCCATTTTCTGTTCCCTGCACCCTCAAAAAGCATTAGATAGGCATATTTGTCATTTTAAGATCAAAGGTAAAGGCCCCCTTTTTTATGTGCACACACACACACACACACACACAAAACATATACAACCTTCACCATGTAGATTTGCCTAAGCACTATTGGGACCTTACCCTGCAACAAATATACTATTGTGAAAATCATCACAAGTCCATTTGTTGTCAGGTCTAGCTCCCTGTAGTGCTTAGGGTCTAGCTCCCAGTTGTGTGATTGTTGGGAGTCTTCTCCAAAGATTATAATTTTTATAATCAGGTTTTATTTTTTTAATTTTGTGGAAAATTTATGTAGGTATGTTGAATGGTTTATTTAAAGTTGAGGTTTTGATAATCAAGGTTTGGTTAAAATTTTGTGAGAAATTTGATAAAACTTATATCTTTAAAATTTTTATTTTTTGCATGTGCAATTTCGGGATAGGTGCTAGTAAAAGGCATCTTGTATTTGTGGTAGTTTTAAGGAAATTTGAGTTTTGGGAAAAATTACATGCATCCTCATGATTTTCTAAATTTGGTCTTTCTTTAGGTTATGGAATTTTTCTTTAAAATATTTATTTATGAAATTATTAAAAAAAATTAAATTATTAATTTTGGATTTTATTAAAAAAAAATCAGATTTTATTTATTTGAAAAATTTAAAAATAAATAAATAAATAAAAATTATTTATTTATTTATTTTAGAAATTTTAAAAATAATATATATTAATTATTCTTTTTATAAATTATTTTTATTCATATTTATATAGTTAAGTCTAGTTAATTGTTAGTGGGATATAGTTTATTATATATTTATTAAAGTAACTGTGATTATAATTTAATAGATATATAATTGTGATTTGGTTATAATTTAACAGGAGTTATAGTCGAGTTAAGTTTATAATCATTTATTTATGATTATTTGATAATATGGGTGGATTTATAAATAACATAATTTATAATTTAAGATGGATTATAATTAGTTGGGTTATGGTTACATTATGATAAAGATAAAATATTAATTCAAATGGGAGTTAAATTTATATTCTGTAAATGGAGTTGGTATTAATATTTAACGCAATGATGTATATCTATGTTATTAATTAAGTCGTCTATGATATAAGATTATTTAATTTAATAACATAGTAATGTTACATAATTGAATTTTAATACGATGGTAAATACATTTTGCATGTATGTATTTTAGCATGTGTTGTTTCATGTTGATTAAGTGTCAGTGTGGGTAAAGTAATACCCTAGATGGATTCTTGTCCTTGAGACCTAAAGTATTTTATGATTTTATATTGTTTTACTATTTGGGTTATGTTGTGGGAAATTCATAATCATTTTTATGTAACGATTGGTTTATGCGTGGTTTTGGGGTGCATCTATGAGTGATATCACATATTCTTGAGTCTTGATCATTATCTTATTTAACCACAAGAGGTGACAACTATTATTATATTGATTTTCTTGGTCACCTTGTTTCTTCTATTATAGTTGTTCTATGGTCTCAAAGATGATATTGATTTATGTTTTTCTCTGTGTGTGGAGAGAGATGCTATTGATGTTTTTTATTATTATTCATCCTATGATATGGTCGAATATGAGAATTAGTAATCTTTTATTGAGATGTCCATTATGGGGTGGACGATTTGGATCCTTGTATAGGATGTGATATTATTTATTATTCTCCAACACTTTTCTTTGGAAATTTTCATGATTCAATAATTTACGAGAGGTCTTTTATGGTTTTGGTTTTTCCTTCTCTTTGTTTCTTTTTAGTTGGAGCATAAGGTAGGTTATGTAGGAGCATAGAAGAGAAGTGGCTTACAATGGAGACCGAGGCCCACAAGTGGCTAACCAAGGAAAATCATTGTAAGTAGTTTAATAAGTGATAACTTAATAAATTACTGGGTTTAAAACATTAATAAGATAATTATAGTGTCTCATCCATGCCTTAAGTCTAGTTTAGGCTAAGGATGTGAGTGACAGATGATGCTTGTCTTCCCAAGGGGCATAAGGATTTGGCATGATTAGTTTCCTTGTCTATGTGAGAGGATTACTATTTCCACATAGATTTTTCTTGAGGGTTCAAGGTATAGGATGACTAGCCCAAGGTAACTCAAGTAGATGAGGATGTGATGACACTTCCCTATATGTGTTTTAGGTTCCTACGTTTCATTTAGTACACCTAATTGTGTCTCGATCATTTATACTTGGTAACCTTATAACTATTTTATCTTATGTACCTTTTCATTATTCTTTTTTATTTTGATGTCTTCTTGAGTGAGGCCTAGTTTTATCTTCTCATCATGATAGGAGTGGACCTCTAGGTTCCATACTCTCGGGTGGTAGTGATTCTTATTACTATTGAGAACTGATGCTCGTGTTATTGTGCATGGATCCTTGTTGCTTCCTATATCATTTTGTTCATTGCTTGGAGACTTGTTTATTGTCATCATGAGATGATATCATGTATAATATGATGTGTCGATTTGAGACATCTATTCAAGAGATGTATATGTACTTTTATTGTATTTGTGACTTGATTCATTATTGTTATCCCTGTGGCATGTGTAGTGGAAGTTCTATTATCTTGTATACCATGATGTATCAGTACTACCATATTGATCTTACCTTTTCTTATGTTGGTAATGAATTTATTTTTTTATTTAGTTGTTCTATACATGTTAGTTTAGTTTATGATTGGTGATCCTAGTTCATACCTAGATTTGGGTTTTAAAATAAACGTAGGATATATTATGTTTTTAGGTTTTCGATGATCTTAGTAGTTTAATTAGTGTTGTTAAAAGTAACACCGTGTCTTGGAATCCTTTTGAATGTTAACTAAATTAATGTACTTTGATGTAATGTTATATTTTTTGTACTTGCTTCCACATTTGTAATGGCTAATGTTTTAAAAATAAATATTATGTCAACTTAATGTAAAGGTAGGTTAAGTCTATATAATTGCATACATAAAGAGGAAAGGAAACAAGATAATTGCATACATAAATCTATATATTGAAATCAAATAACATAAAAATATATGCAAACCCATAATTCCTCCTTTGTTGATCTCCTTCTTTATGCAATGTGGGATCTCAAAAATGAGTACTTGATTGTATGCCAGCATAAGAATTCAAATAAATTATGGTTATCGAAACCAAAGGTTTGGATCTCTATTTATAAGATTTTTAGGATTCCAACCAAGATTCCATGATTAAAGGGTTACTTGATTGTGATTGACAAGTTGAACTCAGAGTGACTAGGAGTTCAACTCTTCTTGATTGGGGGGTTGTCTAAATGAGGTGGAAGAGCTAACTCAAGTGAGTGAGGGTTAAACACTAATTAACTTTTTTGATTGAGGGGATTGAGTGAATAGGTGGAATAGATAACTTAAGTGAGTGAGAGTTCAACTTTAATTGACCTCCCTGATTGAGGGGATTGACTGAAGAGGTGGAATAGGAGATTGAGTTAGGAGAGAAATTCATGGAGTGAAGAGTTGTGATTGAAAAGATAACACAAAGTGAGTGTGAGTTAGGGTTTAGGAGCATATTTATGATTTAAATAAATAATAAATTATTTATTTGCACATGTGGGGATATTTTATAAATAAATAATTACTTTATTTATTTATGAGAGGAATTATTAGTTTAATTAAATAAATATGATTTAATTTAATCATAAGAGATGAATTATTAGTCTAATTAAATAAATATAATTTATTTAATCATTAGAGGGGAATAATTAGTTTAATTAAATAAATATCATTTATTTAATCATGAGATAGAATTTGATTTAATTATTACATAAATATAATAATTAGTGAAGGGGAACATTAATTCAATTTGACTATTTAATTAATTATAAGGAAACAGGGAATAATTAAATAATGTTTAATTATTTAATTATTTTGTAGATGAATGAATAGGTGATGAAATATTGATTAGACATTAAAAAATAAAAGTACTTAATTATAAAATTAAAAGGAAATGATGATTCTGACTTTGGAATATAGTAGAATGACACATATTGAGTAAATAATAAATACTATATAATAATTTAGGAGGAATTTTAGTTATGTCATTGCGTTTAGAGAAATAGGTCATTTTAAAGTGTCTACAAGCAACTGCAACTTTTATTTTGAAAAGCAGAAAATACAAAGATATAATTCATTTTAAATGTTTGCAGATGTCAAAACATACAAAGGTGAGGAAGCCTGCAGTTCGGAATCCTGATTATTACAAGGAGAAACAGGTAAAAAGGATTAACAAATTTGAAAAAACAATTCATAACGTCAATATTGTTGTAAAATTTAGATGAGGATGTTAAAGCATATAATCATTACATCAAAATGGTAAATTTGTATCAAGCTTTCTATAATAATCCTAGCATCAACTATAATGCTTCTCCTTTCTAAATCTTTTCACAAATTTGGTTTTGAAATTCCTTCACAATTGTGCAAATACTTGTTATTTTCCCCACTTTGGATTTTCTTGTGTCAAATTAACATTTGTGAAGGGGATGCTTAGCAGCAGGAATGATCATGAACGTACATATTAAAAAATAAAACATTCTAAAAATGTGCATAAGCTTCGAACAAGTTGAGTCCTAAACATTTGATTTCAATTCATTTGCTTAAATTGTGACATTTCAAAGTTTGAAATCTAGCCTAAATAGAAACCTATTATTTTTTGTCAAAAAAAGGTATTAGGCTTATGCTCTCTTGTTTTAAAGATGATCAAAATTTCAAACATGTCAGATTTGACAATAGAAAGAACGGTTAAGGAATGAACAAAAACTAAAAATGAATCCTCTTTGTTTGTGAATAAAAAGAATTAGGCCTATTCTCTCAAATCTTTAAGTTGGTAAAAATGCCAAACATGCTCTAATTCCATAGGTTAAAGGCTAGGAAAGAATAAATTTGTCAATTGTGTTTTTAAGAGGAAAGTAATAGGGATATGCTCTTACCCTTCTTAGGGTGATCAAACTCCTAGACCTATTTTCATGTCATTTATTTTCTTTCATGAACATGCTAGTTGAATTTGAACTTTAAACGGCTTGCCTCCAGAGACTTTCTTTAACATAGCTAGTGATAGGGACAACCCAAAGTGGAAACAAAGCTAAAGCCAAGCTTCTTCTAATCCACTATAAACAAATACCTTCATGAATTTAATTCTTTGAAGGGAAAAATTATATTATGCTTGGTCTCCTTCGGTGGTCTATAGGACCTAAATGGTGTTTATGCTACCATGAGGCCTTGTAATGCATTCATAATATGCTTTTGAATAGAATCCTTGATTAAAAATGGGTTAAATTATCAAGCCTACCTTTTCAAGCCATGTTAAACCAAAATTGACTTTAGGTAGATCGATTGAAGTGTTTTCTTGTGAAGGCCTTGTTAAAACATTCAAGAATATACACTTTTGTGTAGCTTTTTAAAGGTTAGAAAACATGTGTATTTGTGATTGCTATGATTGATGATACATGATCTCAAATAAAACAACATTCATTGAAAGATCCAAAATTCCTAAACATCACCATTCTTTTAAAAAGGATATTCATTCAACAAATAACTTAAACCCCTTTTCATGTCATTTTTTACAAGATCTCATTATATTAAGTTTTCCTTACAAGCAAATAGAACCAGCTTAGAGAAGAAATACCTTATCTAAACAAGACAACTATTTCTCCTTATCAACCCTTTCAAGAAAATAATCAACTGTTAGAACAAGGGGAAGTCCCAATAGAAACTAATTCATGGTATGAGTCTAACAACACGGGGGAAATTATTAATTACCATGATGAAGAACTAACTGAGGAAAAGGTTAATGAGGTTTCCCAAAACCCTATGTTTTTAAAGATGATGGAAAAGATCTTAGAAAGAGACAAAGATAGATATTTCCTAACCTTAGCTCAACTATGGGTTAAACTCCCTCATAATTTTGACACATCCAAATTAACATTAGATGCGGAAGAAGACACACCTTTAAAAGATATAAACCAATAACTCAGGTCTTTACAAGAACAAATAGGTAAAATGAAGAAAGTGGCTGCTCCAAAATATTTTTCAATAGAATCCATTTTCCCTTTCCCATTTGACCAGAATATATTTATGAAACCTTTTCCTCAAAATGTGGTATTCGCTTAATAAGACAAGTATATGGCTACACTAGACCCACAAGACCACATAAGGGAATTTGGCACATTAAGTATAAAATTTCTCCATGAACCCACTTATTTAATAAGATAGTTTCCTAGAAGCCTTTGTGGGACAACAATGGAATGGTTTTCAAAGTTGCCTCCGGGTATCAAAACCTTTGAAGAATTAATCTCTAAATTTGTAAATCAATTTTCCTACAACATTGAATGGAAAATAATCATGTTACACCTATGTAATACCAAGAAAAGAAGTGGAGAATCCTTTTTGAGTTTTATACAAAGATGGAGAAGGGTATTTGATAAATATCCATGAAGTGTTCTAGAGAAAGAAAAGATGGATATATTTATAAACAACTTGAACACAATGATGAACTTCAAGTTACAAATTTAATGTCCACTGAACTTTGAAAAATTCATAGAAAATGGAACCAAAATAGAAGATGCTTCAATAAGAAATGGGGAACTAAATCTCTACAAGGATAAAATAAGGTTTTACAAATAACATCAATACCAATTTCAACAAAAATTCTTCAAACACCAGCAATAACAATAAACCAAAGTTTTGGTTGAAGAATATCAACAAGAATTTAGTTAATGACAAAGTAGTGGAAGCCCACAATCTAAAACCAAAACCTTTCAACATTTCAAGTGGTTCCACTAGTCAAACTAATAATGTCAATCAATCCCCCAACAATCCTTTTAACAACAATAACTCTTTCTACAACAACCAAGGAAATAACAAGCCTAAACCCAACTTCATGCCTCAATTTAATTAAGGACCAAGAAGATAGTTAAACCCATTGGGATAAACACTTGAGATGGTCCTTGTAACCACCTAAATTCGGTCTGTCGCAACTATGGACCCTATTTTCCCTAAGTGTGATCATACCCTCGATTTATGTCCAAACGACCCTGTTACTGCTTGGAATAATTCTTTTAATCAATTTAATGTCTTAGGTTATTTTTATCACTGATTTATATTATCTATTATAGCCATACGAATCAAATCAATTTTGACCAATCAAATCAAACCAAAAATCAAACATGGCTATAGTATTTAATTATAATGGAATTAAATAAATCCCTA